>JARFOD010112752.1:0-15275 GCA_031763545.1 Mopalia muscosa
CTCTCCTCTCATGTTGTGGGACATTTGCCCAAATGTCCAATTCCCAATCCGGCTATTTAATTTGAATCTGGCCAACTTTGTGATGGCGATCATGGAATAACAATACACTCCGCATATTATATCAATGAAACAATATGCATATTTATTGTTTGAAGAGAAGAAAACCAAACGTAAATTGTTGTAAAATATGTTGTTTTATTTGTTAAAGTTTGGGGTCAGACTTAATGTAGAGATTCACAACACTAAAAATAAGATTACAATATTCTAAGGAGTTTTTTTAATATCACATAGTGAAAAGTAAAGGCACACGCAACTTTTAAAAGAGAGTATTGAGTACTAGATCTGATACAACGTAATAATATCATGATCCTATGAAGTTACATTTCAGCCTATAAATAGCTTTACATATGAACTATTTTCAAAATATATGCAGTTAGTCATAATTGCCTTATGAAAATAGTAAAACAGGAGTTATTAATTTGTTACAGTAATCACTTTGTGAATTCTACAATATCAATGTGATATTCATTCATCACATCATAGTTTGTATAAAAAAAATACACGAACAAATTTGACACCCAGATTCCACATTGCACTTGCTCATCAAGTTACCTCCCTTGTGATCGCTTCTTCAATAAAAGTTACAAATAATTCCCATAAGAACATTGTACTGCAATAACGGAAATTTCAATTAAGATACATCAAACAATATCAAAATTGTTAGCCAAGCCAGAAATTACAGTAATAACTCATACATGTAGCAATTGATCATAGAAGCGATTAACATTGATCAAATCTTCTAGTTTTGCATTTTCATAATTGGGTGTGTCATCTTTAATGCTACATACATATATTTATAATGAATCTGTACATATATGCCATAGAATGTGTATACAGAAAGCATTATTGTTAATTTTAGACTAATCTGTATGAATCCCATTTTCTATTGTTTGTGGGCCACTATAGAATTCAGGCCTTTCAAATGGAAACAAAATTTTAAGGACTTTCAGAAGCTCTTTTAGCACCTTAGTTTCAAGTATATCTTTTCATTAGTGTAATCCAAACTTTATGTTTTCTAGAACTCGCACGGCTTGTGCACAAAGGAAAAAAAAGATTATATTACACTGGTGACAAACAATATATGAAAGACCCTTAGACATTCTAACTAAATCTATTTGTTTTATGTTAGTCCATTTAGAAAGGCATTGTTTGGTTCTTAGTTTGATGTTCTAATTGTGTTTTATGTTAGTCTGTTTGAAAACGGGCTATTTTTACCAACAAAATCTCTGGATATGTAAATAGCCTCTGCATAATTTGACTGAAATAATACGACTAGAGGATTTTGTTTGTTTGCTCGATTGATTGGGGTTTAACGTCATACTCAAGGATATTTCACTTACATGACGACAGATTGTCTACTTCACACTGCACCTAGCCTTGACTCGCTCATATACCTGACCTGGTCTACGACTATAGGAGACTCAAAATGTCAGTACAGATGGTTCTTTGCACTCTAAACAGTCTAGATTCACAGCCTTTATAGACAGTGACGACACGATGTTAGCGACGCACAACAGGTGTGTGTATGACAGCAGCATTTTGAGGCGCCCACTAACAGGCTCTATCTTTAGTCTGCTACAGCTGATAAGGACTGCATAAATCTTTTTTTTAAAGCTGCCCTTTCCTTATATTACACGTTTAAACGAATCTATACAAAAATACATATTTATCATTCACAAAAAATAAAATACAATATAAAAGTACTATGTTTATAAAGAGATAGAAAGACTACAGATCACAAGAGGATAAGGATATCCTATGAAAAACAAAATGGTACAAACTAATATCAAACTGAGGGCGTCAAATATGTTAAAAGGTGTCCTTTGAGACTTGCAAAAAACAGTTTGTACAAAAAAATATACCAGATTCAGACATGTTTTTGTTGTCACATTTGATGTCATGTGATATGAAATATCTTAAAAAATCTGTATGCTTGGTCACATGAGAAGTGACCCCCCCCCAAAACCAAAAAGACATTATCAACCAGGAATACATGTTACAGAACAAACCATTTTATCAATATGAAACTGAGTATCAACAGAATTGAGGGATTCTGTGTTTGAGTAAATGTATGAGTGAATGGAAAAACTTTAAAAAATTTTAAACTAAGAATTCTACAAATAAGCTTATATACAAAATAGGAGTAAAACTTGAGCACAAATACTGAAATGTACAAAAAAAAAGAAAAAAGCAAAAAGAGTGGGGATTTCAAACAACCAATTCTGGTTTGGTGAGAAACAATTTGTTGAGTATTATGTAAAAGGCACACCAATCTCATTAGATTTACACACCAGAGGTTAACACACCAGACTTAATGACCAACAATAGCTTCGTTAATCACAGTTAGAAGTTAATAAAATTTGAGAACTTGAAGTCTGAATGGATTCTCACTTGCATATGGTACAGTAATCCAACAGGACAAAATTTGGAAAATCACAACAAAATGAATGGTAATGATTAAATTTTTCAGTGGTCCATTTGGATTATCCAAATTTATCTTTACAGGTAATTTACATTGATTTAAACTCTGCTGATTATATCTTACATCACAGTGCCCACCCTATAACTTCTAGCCAATGGGAGAAATATGCTTTACCACAGAGTGTCTTAACTGTTATTTCTTTGGACTGTCCAAAAATTAGTTTCCCTACTTATAGAAGTTATAGGTTAATTTATTAAGTTTTCAAACTAAATGCCATTGAAGAACAGTCTGTGACCAACCACAGCTCCCTTTTCTCTTCTATTTAAATCAAGAAGAACCGAATAAACATTACCATTGTGGGAGTAACTAGAACGTTGTTCCCTTTGATCGTCTAAGTCTATATATCAGAATAGGAAAAGGAGCAAGGGTGCCTCTTCTAGTAAGATAACCCTGAGATTATAATGTCAGATCTCTCCATTGAGAAGAATAATGTTGAAATACTTGATATTGAAGTTGACCGTCTCAATTCCAAAAGACATTTTATAAAAAAAATATGATTCTAGACTTGTGACTGTCCAGTGAGTTCATTTAAAGCAGAAAGATGAATTCTGGTGTACCAAGAAAAGACAAGGTAAATCAGGTACCTCAATCAGAATAGTATAACCAATGATGAAATATTATTCATACTCATCAAGGTCATACAGGTATATACACTTGAAGGTCACAGACACGGGTAGAGTTTAAACATAAATGTTAATATCCTCAATCTCTTATTTAGGTGTAGACTAGCATAACAATGAAGAAAATATTATTCATACTCATCAAGGTCATACGGGTATATACACTTCAAGGTCACAGATACTGGTAGTGTTTAAATTCTACCATAAATGTTAATATCTTTAATCTCTTATTTATGTGTAGACTAGCATAACAATGATGAAAATATTATTCATACCCATCAAGGTCATACGGTATATAAACTTGAAGGTCACATATATACTAGTAGAGTTTAAAATCTTTAGTTGTAGGCTAGCAGACATGTAACAATGATGAAAATATTATTCATTGGCATAATAATATCAAATTCTCAATGGATGAATTCTGCTGCTATTTCAGAAAATATTAGAGATGTATACATGTATCGTTTTCAGTATTAGGGAGTTCACATTTTTGTTAGTGTACCCAGTAAACTGATCCCCCCACTAGTCATCAGAGTGATGTCCCGTTGATGAAGCTTATATGTAGGTGGTTGATCCCGTTCCCTGTTCATCAGATTCCTGACTACGGCGGTGTAGATCGGTCTCTGGTTCATCCACCACAGCCTTATCTGTCCTTCTCATCACCAAACCCACAGGTGGTGGGCTAGACCCGGTTCCATTTGGCTGTGTGATTGCTGGGCCGCTCCGTGCCCGCTGAAGTTCTGTCTTTAAAATAACCTCGTTAATAATACGTGTCTCTCGATGAATCTGGTTTTTCAGTTTGAGAGGCATGTCCGGAATCATCCAGGCAATCAGACTAGTTAATACAACCACCAAATTCTGCAAAAGAAAAAACTCATTAGTAATCGATAGGAATTAACAGTGAACTGTTGTAGAACATTAAAATTTTAACTGAAAAATAGATAGAACTCTAAATTACATCGATATGCCACAGTCTGTTCTAAGCCCTAAAGACCAATTTATTTTGCAAACACTTCATACAAATATGCTTGTGTTAGTGTGACAATTACTTTTGAAGTTAACCACCATCAAAACATGAATTTTTGTTGATTGAGATTTAAAGCCAAACTTCACTAATGTTCATTTGTTTGATTGGGGTTAAACCTCCTACTCAAGGGTATTTCACTTATATAACGAGGGACTGTCCATTTCTCACTGCACCTAGCCTTATTACCTAGGAAACCTTGTAAAAACCACCCTTGCGATTGCCGGAGCCACAACATGTAACTCGCTCATATACCTGATGGTCAACAGGCGGACTTGGTTCGTGAACAGTACATCAAAGTGGGTTCAGTTTAGTAAGAGCACGCTACCACTAAGTCACGGCCATACTCAAGGTTATTTCACTCATAACAGTGAGCTAGCCATACAAGTTTTGAAAAACACTAGCTTCACAGCAACAAAACAAGTCAAAATCATTAAATCAGGCCTAGAAATTGCTTCCCGAGTGTAAATGAAAAATGGTAATACTGGTAATATTGCTAGCATAACCAATCAGTTGATTTGGACACAAATATTCGTGTAAACGATATCGTTCGCACAAAACAGTTTTTCAGCACAAAAAATTTGAAAGCTAATTTTCATCTTAAATTTGCGACAGAATTTGGTTGAGATTACCATAAAAGACATGCATTCATTACTGTGGTGGCTGAATTTTGGGAATATATGTGATTTCAAGGCGGTGAAAAAATTCTCCTTTCAAAACTTCAATCTCATGTTTACATCCAGATTAAATTGAAATAAAGAAAATAAAGTTTTGTGAATATCAGAATTCACCTGTCTTTTATGTCTATTCATGGAGAATATTCCACATTTATTTAAAATAAAATAAAGAAGGCCAATAAAATATTTTTGAACTTAAAACAGCAAACAATTTGATTAGACAAGCTCTCACGGTTGCCAATTATTATTTACTAGACACAGCCAGAGTTCGTCAGGAGCGCACACCATAAATGATGCCTATTTGCGCGGTGTGTACCCTTATGACTGCACATCATTTACCGAGTTTTACACAGAAAACCTTTATTTTGTGTAACAATTTTATCGGAAGAATAAAACTATATGTTATAATAATTTTTAAAAGATTTTTTTATAAAATCTAGATCCCAGCTTAAAACACTCAGTGTGGATTTTGACCAATCAACGGCTGAGCTGTTCAACTGTGCAGCACTGTATAGGTCACTGGATTGATACATGCTCACATTATGGAGTGAGCATTCTGCTATTCTCTGTATGAGCATTTACAAGTACATGAATATAAACGATATACTTTCCCGGGAAATAACATTTTTTTTCTACCGCCGTTCCCAATCAGCCGTATTCACAAAATGTAGGATCTGGTGAGAAACTAATGGTTGTGAGAAATTAATCTCTTTTTTCCAGGGGTGAGCGGCAGGATTTTTTTTGCATTTGATGCAAATTGCCGGAAAGTTTTGCATTTTTTCTTAAAAGGCATAACAAATGTTGTTTCGATCGCTGTTTAAAAGTCAAATTACCTCCCATGGCTATAGTTAGAAATCCCCATTATTTCACGAATGTGGAAATAAAAATCATGCACTTTTACTGGTTGGGTTTATACATACCTCAAACGCAACAACGAATGCAAACCGAGCAGCCATAATATGCCAGTACATCTCGGAGTATTCGTACCTCTTTTCAGTATCAGGAAAGTTGGGTGGGTTTCGGAAATCTCGATATCTGCACAAAACAACATGATATTAAGCCTAGGAATTTTAAAGAATTCTTTGTTTTTGGGCTAAAATCATAGATATTATATTCTATTCTTTCTGTTATGTTGGTAAGCTATTGGTTTCAATCCCTTTTAGATAGTCACATAGGAAAGTTTTTAAAGTTTTTAAAAAATTTTCTTTTATTCCATAGACATGATACATGCTTACATGATTATGTGCATACATTCAGCGCAATCTCTTAAATGTCATAAGTCGCATGGGAAAGTTGCCTCTTTGATGACACAGGATCTTCAACACAATATGTTCTGAACAAAATATATGACCAAAAGTCGGACTAAAAACAAACCTGCAAATTTCCACAGTCACATTTCCTGCTGGGGGTTCAGCAAATTCTGACGTGTTAAAATAAGAAAGAGTTGCATTCCAGAATCCTTTACTAGTACCATCAAGGCTGTAGGCCTCCCTGTACACCAATCTGGGCAGGAAATCAGCTGTCAGAGCCAAGATGAAAGCCTGCAAACAACACAGTCATTTGATATATTTAAACTATCATTTCAAAACTTCAATACACATGAATAATAAAACGTCCACAAGAGGAAATCGCTGTATTGTGAAGTTATAAGAAGTGACAAAGTTTAACCTGCCTCAAGTGATAAAATATAAACTTTAATTTTTACTCATGTGTATCTGTAGACACAAGCCAGTCAGCCAACATAATTCACCATTCCCAATGCTGAATTGTGCTTCTATATATAATAGTTAAGCCTTGGTATGATGACCTCTAGTTTCACAAAAAAACAAACTATGTATTGTTCCCCAAGTAAAGGTTTGTTTGTTTGATTGGGGTATAACTTCGTACTCAAGGGCATTTCACTTATATGATGACAGATTGTCCATTTCACACCGCACCTAGCCTTAATACAGTGGAAAACCGTGAGGAAACCACCCCCACGATTGCCAGAGCCACATCATGTGACTCGCTCATATACCTGATGGTCGACAGGCGGACTAAATCAAGAGATCGGTACATCGAAGCACGGCCCATCCACAGACCCCCAGTAAATAAATCATGACTGTATTTGGTACATACCTGGGAATATGCAGAAGGCAGTTTCAAGTTGAAATGGATATTACTGAAAAATAGCTTAGTTGTAGTCAATGAGCCTTCTGGCTTAACATTACTCTGAATTTCTCACAAAATCAATTATTTGATGTACAAAATAGTGTGAATACATGTATATGGACTTTGTACTTACATTTGAGATGATGGCAATCCTGGATACTCCGTAGAGCACACTGTACCATATACCTGAATGACAAAGAGTTTACAACATGTAATTTATCAATATTGTTAAGTTTGATTCTTTAATAAAGGTTTAATGTCTTACTCAAGTGTATTTCACTTACATGGCAACATATTGCCCACTAAAAACTATGGTGGAAAACCAACTGAGATTGTTTGTTTTTTTGATTGGTGTTTAACGTTGTAATCAAGAGTATATCATTTATATGACGCAAATTGTCCCAGCCTTATTATGGTAGAAAACCAGGAGGAAACCTTTTAAACCACTCTCGCGATTGCCAGAACACAACATGTGACAAGCTCATATACCTGATAGTCAACAGGTCGACTCAATCCTGTGAACGATTTATAGAAGCAGGTTCAGTTTAGTAAGCGAACATACTACCATTAAGCCACGGTCACGGGCCAATAATGGAGAGTTTGGAAAAACAAACAATACTGAGTATTATTTAATATTACAAGAAAAGCATTGCTTTTCACTCTTAATACCGGTATTGTAAATCAGAATGCATTTTGGAAAATATGTACTACAAGTTTTTTTTGTTTTCTAAATCTTCCGATTTTAGTAAGGTATATGCAGTGTAGCATTATTCCCACTGATGAGTTTCACAAAGTAAAGTAAACTTAATATAACTCCAATAAAAGATATTCATGGATACATGGCGATTCAATATTTCTGTTTTGAAATTAATTGAAATATTGAATCCCCATATATCTATGTGCATCTTTTATTGGAGTTATAAGTTTAATCTAGCATCTTTTATTATTTTTGTTCAATAACCAGCATTCCCAATATTTTTAACGGACTAGTCTATCTGAGGTCTTACCAATATCCTTGACACGCTCGGCTGAGGGTCGCTGTAAATCACGGACAAACTTATTTGCATCCAACCGAATCTCAATGATATTGTTAATCAGAGCAAACAAAGGAGCAAGGGGAAAGGCAGCCACAAACAATGTCAGGAATCCAAATTGCAAAACTGAAAACAATAACACATAGGCATTAAGTGAAATTTCATTAAGACTGTTGACATTTGTTTGTTTGTTTGTTTGATTGGCGTTTAACCTCGTACTCAAGGTATTTCCGTTATATGACGGATTGTCCATTTCACACTGTACACAGCCTTATTACGGTGGAAAACCAAGAAGAAACCTCATTTGTTTTGTTTGATTAGTGTTTAACATCGTATTCAAGGGTATTTCACTGATATGATGGATTGTCCACTTCACACTGTACACAGCTTTTAATTTAAAACAAAAATAATGAGTCCATGACGAAAACTAATCAGAAAAGATACTAACCCATTTCAAGGTATTCATAGAAGAGTGACATGCTCTCTGAGGAGTTTAACTGAAAGTCTCTCTCCCAGGCTGTACGTGCCATCCTCTCTTCTTTGGTCTGCTTGGCACAGAACTTTCTAATTCTCTTCAACACTTTCCTGTTTAAAGATGAAGAAATAAAAAAATTTTGAAATAAAAATTTTGTTTAAACAAAAACACAATACTATAGGTTATTTCACTCAAATGACATCATTGCCTTCACATTTGTTTGATTGGGGTTAAATGTGGTATTCAAGGCCAAGGTCAAGGGTATTTCCCTAATGTGACGACGGGGTATCCATTTCATGCTGTTCCTCATAAAAACCATCCCGCGATTACCAACATATGACTCATTCATATACCTGAGGGTCAACAGATGGACTTGATCCTGTACAGAACATGGAAGTAGGATTATTAAGTGCACTTGCTAACCACTAAGCCACGGTTGAGGGCTGGGTAAAAGATATATCCCCTTTAAAACACAGGACAACGAAAACAACACAAACAAAAAACAGGATGCAATTCAAAAAGACCACAAACAGACACTCCTTACGTCGACCCTTTGCTTCTAGAGCATCTGGGAACAGAAAGTTCCCGTCCAGCCCTCCACTAAATTTTTTTAAAAAACTTATTTTACCAAGCCAAAGAACTGTTTGTTTGGGGTTTATCGCTGTACTTAAGGGTATTTCACTTATATGATGACAGATTGTCAACTGCAAACTCTTTTTTGCTTTATTACAGTGGAAAACCAGGATAAAACCTTGTAACAACCTCCCCCATGATTGCCAGAGCTACATCTTGTGACTCATATACCAGAGGGTCAACAAACCTACTTGATCCTGTGAATGGTACATTAAAGTAGGCTTAGAAAGCACATTCACTGACCACTAAGCCACGGGTCCCAAAATGAGATGAAAGAAAATGTTAGTGATACTTACGGTATGACAATCTCCACCATATTGTTCTGTATCAGCTGCTTACCAATCATGATAATAGCTAACTGTAAACACAGCTCAATCAGACAACCACCGGGTTCACACTGGAATCATACAAAAAGACTACAATGAGAAGTCTATTAACTAGAAGTATGCAACTGCCATAAAGATAAGCTAATGTATGATGCAGCAAACAAGAAAATTCAGAAGAAAGCAACTTTAAAAACAATGCAATATGGGAAACTTCTGGTATTCCTCCGCCATAATGTTTCTAATTCAACCAAACGCAATTACCTAGTGCAATACGTGCCCGTTAAATAATCTATAATGGGCAACTAAATTGACAAATATTAAGCCAGTCGTTCGAACGAAAACAATTGCTATATGCAGTGGCTGATCAGGGATGACATTACCCAGAGGTCCTCACAGCTAAAAAGACACATATCTGAAATGTGACCTCACCTTCTTGCTGGTCTACAATGCCGTGGATATTACTATATGGCAGTTACATACTTCCAGTTAATAGACTTCTGCTACAATCAATACACACTTATACTACATTGAACAAGATGTTTTATGACACTGGATTGTCCATTTTACACAGTTCCTTTCTTAAAAACGATGGAAAACTAGGAGTAAACCTCAATTTTTAATGGCATTTAGAAGTGGGGTAACATAATTATGGAATTTCTGAATAATCACTTCTCGTTTTGTGAGAAGACAAAACAAGAAGTGGTTATCCAGAAATTGTATTATTAGGAGGAAACCTTGAGGCTGATAACAAAGTTTGTTTGATTGGGGTTAAACATCATACTCCAGCGTATTTCACTAATAAGACAACGGATTGTCCACTTCGGACTGCATCAGCCTTATTACAGTGGAAAAGAGAGTGGAAACCTCAATTTTTCCCTTTCTTTATATTGACAAAAATATGATAGAAAATGTAAAAAAAATAAACTTACCTCTTCTTGACGGGCTCCAAATAATGTGTTATACTTGCCTGGTCTCCCAGCAAATCTATCAACAGATAATAAATACATATTTAACACAAAATCTTCTATTGGCTTTTTTGCTGCTCATCCATACAAACAATTCAAAATAATGGTACATCTCTTAATGAAGGAGGAAGGCATCTTATCTCCTGATATCCACAGGTCACTTTATGTACCTATTTTTTTGATTGGGGTTTTACATCCAACTTAATCTTTTTTAAGCGATGCTACTTTCTGCAATAAAATGCATGTAGGTTAAATGGGCATCGTTCCTCGTGTTGAATTATGCTCTTCTTTTCTAATAGAGCCATATCCATTTTATAATTGAATCATAAACATAAGGTATTACTAAAACTACTGTCAAATTCATCCACACGGCCATGACTGGGTTCTTTTAGTACTAAACAGAAGAGCTCCACAAATACTGACCAATCTAATATCTTCATTATAAAAATAGGTGCCTACGTCACAAGACCTATAGAGCTGACTGTTTATAGCTTTGGGAGTGTTACTCGCAAATTGTATATATATTTTTTAGGTATATATTTGTTATTCTCAAGTTATTTTATAAAAGGAAGAAACAATAAGTAGATGCCATATTTAAGTATATTAAATTGTAACCATTCAAGGTATAAAGGGATTATTGCAGCCAGGATATTGCTTTTAATTAATTGGCTGAATTTAAGCTCAACTAATGAATGTTGTTTTCCTTTAAAATAGCTAAATGAAACCATGGCATCAGAAATCTATTAAAATAAATGTTTAAATAAATAAACGATGTGTATTGTTAAACTAGAACATACATGTAGAAGTATTTCACTGAAACTTGGAATGCTGGTAAATTGTTAGGAAAATGGAAAAGTAACATATTCTAGATTATTTTTTTCCTTCTACCACCTTATCTTTGTTAGGGTTAGCTCATTATAAAATTTATGAAACAGACACCCAGATTGATATGATATTGATTTGGGGGAATCATAGAGTAGACAATTCCACAATTTGAATAACATAATTTTGAGAGAAAAAAAAAATACATAACAATGGCTGACATTTTGCTGCCAGCAAAACAGGGTGGACTGGGAACATGGATAACATCTGCTGCGTGTGGATTGACATTTGTGGAAAGTGTGGAAAAACATATGTCACAAACATCCGATTAAATTGCTAATATTTGACTAGATGCAATGTCATACAGGCCTGCTTACCCTAGAAGAAATTTATGTATAAAAAATTCATTTTTTTTACGAATATTTTCTTACCATTTTTTTGTTACATCATAGTACAGAACATAGATTTTGGAGTGTATTTTGATGGCCCTTTGGTGTATTCAACATAAATTATGTGTACAAAATACTCCAGAATACACCGGGTAGGCAGGTCTGGTCATGTAATGAACATTAAATTTAATGGCGTTTCAACAAACCAGCCCCTGTTCCTGAAACGAAAACTTTTCCCCAAAAATTGGGTTTGTATGAGCAACACATACCTTCCTTTGAAGAATGCTATGTAGACAATAGATGAGTAGTAGTTGACAAACTGTAGAGTGAATAGCTTTAACGTGATGCTGTTGTCATATTCAGTCTGTGTTCTCAAACATTCCAGGTCAGTCAACCAAAATGCCATGCGAGAATAAATCTGGTGAAATACATAATCAATAGATTAGTGAAAATGAATCAATTATTAAGCACTAAAAAAAAAAAGATTAAAATAATTTTAATTTACTTATATTCAGAATAAGTTATTTTCAAAACCGTCAGAACTTTGAAAAAATTGTTTGAAAACTTGATTTGGAAATTTTGTATTCAATTTCACTTCAATACACCGAAGAATTAAGAAAACAAATCAACAGACATATAACTGGTGTGCCTGTATTCTCCATCTCATCCAATCAACAACATGAGATTTTGTAAGCTAAATTGATTGAGATTATAGAATAGTGAAAACGTTTATATCATAACACAAATGGGGTTTGTGTGAAAGCTATGTTTCAGAACACATATCTATATTTACAGATAAATTTTTAGAATCTACAACATTGAGGAGTAAGAAATTATGTGTGATGAAACCACATGGCCTGTGACTCACTCATATACCTGGGGGTAGACAGACAGACTTGATCCCGTGAACAGTAAATTAGAGTAGGGTTAGGAGGCCAATGCGCTACCACTAAGCCACGGGCCAACAATAATTGAAATTGGCACAATTAAATAATGTGATGTGTTTTGATAAAGTTGGAATTTTAGAGAGTAATCTTATTCCAGTGCTAAGAAAAACAGCAAATGTATGTTTGAAACATGCTGCCCTTCTATTAAAGTAAACTTGTTTGTTTGATTGGTGTTGATTTCAAGGTTGTTTCACTTAGAAGGTGACAGACTGTGCACTGCCAAGGCCACATCATGTGCACAGATTCATATACCTGATGGACAACAGGTAGACTCGATCCAGTGCCTTTATTAAGGTATTGAAATTTGTTTCTTTGATTAGGATTTAATGTTGTACTCAAGGGTATTTCACTGATATGACAACAGATGGTCAACACTGTTTCTTGCCAATATTACAGTGCAAAACCTAAAGTTGACCTTGTAAAAAAAAAAAACACCTTCCCAAAAGTATTAGAAGAAAATGAAACTTACAAAATTGAGCACAATGATAATAATCAAGTTGATGATGGCCGCTGTTGCTGTTGTGACAAGACTGGCATTCTTGTAGATGATTTTCTCTTCACGGACTTGAAGGGCTGCCATGATTGAGACACGATAGGCAATAACTCCAATCACACCAGCCAACGCCACAAGCACCTAATATGCAAAAAAAAAACAAAAAAAAAAACGAGTGAGGCGAGTATTTAATGTCACCAGCCTATGATAAAAACACCTTTTATATCAAGAAAAAGGTCAAAACAATGAGTGAACTTATTAGTATTTAATGTCATACTCCAGGGTATTTCACTCATATGAGATTGTGTCTTTGTCCTAATGGGGTTTATTTTCGTACTCAAGGGTATTTCACTTATATGAAGAGGGATTATCCACTTCACACAGTTTTTTTGTCTTATTAAGGTGGAAAACCACCCCTGTAATTGCCAGAGCCACATGGTCTGAATTACTGTTATGCCTGAGGGTCGACACACTTAAATGACAGTGATGTACCAGTTAACATAAATCACAATAAAAAAACTAAATTATTGGGTAACAATAGTATTATTGAGTGCCTATGTTGACAGACATTGAGTGCTATTAACATCATAAGCTTTGGAGTATATTTCTCGCACCAAAAATTGGCGGACAGCTCGTTCACAATGGCACAAAGCTTCGACACAAGTTTAATTGTGCTTTTACCCCAAACAGAAAAGACAACAAAGACAATGCCTATTATAGATTTGCTTATCAAGTATAAAGTTAATGTAAAATACATTTGACAACTCCAGGACTCAACATGTAATGTCAAAGAAAGTGCAAATGGTATGGTTTGTTTGTTTGATTGGTGTTTAACGTCGTACTCAAGAGTATTTCACTTATGTGATGACAGATTGTCCCTTTCACATTGACACACCCACCCTCGCCATTGCCACAACATGTGCCTCGCTCATATACCTATTGGTTGACAGGCGGACTCGACCCCATGAACGGTAAATCGAAGCAGGTTCAGTTTAGGAATGCACTCGCTACCACTGAGCTACAGCCGCGGACTGCAAATGGTATGGAGTTTAAATCAAACGGTAGCTAAATCTGATTCAGGTCAATATTAAACAAGTCACTGGACCTTACATTTGTTTGTTTGATTGGGGTTTAACATTGTACTCAGAAGTATTTCACTTAAAATGACAATGGATTGTCCACTTCACACTGCACCTAGCCTTAAAACAGTGGAAAACTGGGAGGAAACCTTGTAAAAACCACCCCGCCATTGCCATGTGACTCGCTCTTATACCTGATGGTTGACAAGGGGACTCGATCCCATGAATGGTACAGCAAAGCAGGTTCAGTTTAGTAAGCGAACACAATACCACTAAGCCACGGTTGCACCGTAAATGGTCAATGGTGTGTCATTCCCTATGATTTCACTGGATCTTACATCAAGCATTTGACACCATTAATTGAGCGTTAAACTTACCAGAAACAACATGGTTGTCCAGGACATTAACATTACAGGCACCTGTCTGCTCCAGAAAGGCACATGGGGTTCCATGATCTAAAATAGATTAATTTCACATAATGTTTAAAATCTTCTTCTCAAATTTTCATTTAACGGCGGGTTAAAGCCAACAGGAAGGCGTACAAAAAGAAAGGTTAGAGTAATGATGCACTGTGTTTTAGCCAGCTAAAAGCTGGAGCAGTTTCATAAAGCAATTTCATTGAAGCCCAAAATTCAAATGTACATGTAATCATTGTTTAAAAACCTTTATGATAAGATAAACAAAATTGCTTTATAAAATAGCTCCCAATATAAAATTCACACTGCAAATTTTCATAAACAATGCCTTGAGTAGCAAATACTTAACAATGCTTGAGTAATGAACAAAGTACATTATTTTTTACAAGATAGCACAATAAAACGAACAATGTCTTGCGATAAAAAATTGAAAGCCATTGAATAACAACAAGAACCGTAAAGCACTTGAAATTTCATCCATAAAATAACTACTTTGCAAAGCTTTGTTCATTCAAAGACTTTGTACTTGATTCTGTAGTGTAATAATAGTGTAAAAAGTAACAAGAGATCCATGAATGGATCTTGACGCCCACCATTGAGAGATGGACTCCTTATAAAAGTTTTATATGGGAATGAGCCTGGAACTCCTTTGGACTTTAATGTTTTCTAAACATGTTTTAAT
>JARFOD010112763.1:0-15274 GCA_031763545.1 Mopalia muscosa
AATCCAACAACAGTGTGTGGGCCAGTGTGTTTTCAGGCTAATCTTGATAATGCAAAAAGTTTGACCCAAAAATGTAGTATTTTAGAATGTTTTTTTTAGATTTAAATTGAAAAATGCATGCTTCAAAGATTATGCATATCGAAGTGCGGAAGGGATTAACGAGATTATTTCACCTCGACTGACTACCTGCTGACTATTACGCAAACCAATTAGTAAAAGGTCCACAGATCAATTACATGATCGTTGGGATGTGTATTTCCGCCGAACAGTAGCATGGGGAACAAATGTTTATGGGTGGTAGAACACACATTTATATTGACTACTCACACCTCCAATAGGACTCATAGTCATTAAAAAAGGTGTGAACGTAATCTGTGATGCCGATGTCTGTAAGATTTTGGAGTTAAAACTGCATTTTAAAGACATTGTTTCAAAATTATGTACTAAAAATATTAATGCAATAGATAAAACTCTATTTCGGCTTTTCATTCAATCATAAAAAAAAAATGTTGTTAATTAAATTTATTGGAGTAATCTTGAAAAAAAATCCAAGTTCAACAACTTACATACGTTTAGGCTGTTTTCCCAGCTTTCATTTTTCTTCATTTTTATGATTGGAATCTTTTATTTCTCGTACACTATTTGCCCTAAGTGTTTGAAATTTACAACTGACAATCTTGAAGCCATTATCTAAAAAACCGTCATGCAGTATTTTGATATTGATTTTCGTTTTGAAGATATTAGCAAATATTTTTTTAAGGGCAGATTTTTATTTTTTTACTTATGTTTTTCAATTGTTCAAAAACTAACTTGAATTTAGTAAAACCCTATGACGATTTTTTTAGTTTAAATACCAGTCTACACAGACATGCAAGTTTGGAGAAAAAATCTCAAACCATCTAAGAAAAATAAAAGTTACAAACAAGGGTCTGTTTTAAAAAAATATTTGACGTTTTCCTTTATTTTTGTCATTATAAAATAAAACGACTCATAATATGACATTATATTTAGAATCTTGAAATCCTCTGCTTTCTAAATATATATAATGTTAATATAATCATCCTTTGCAAATACCCGAAAAAGCCACGAAAAGATAAGAGTCGCATTTTTTACTCCTGACTAGCGGTAGAGCCCTTAAGTGGCATTTAGAAGTCGGGAGTACTTAACACATGGAAAGACTTAAGTATGGATAACAACTTCTTAATTTATTGGATACTACTTTTCTATCTCCATTCAGAGATCGATGAAGTACTTGATAAAATTTCAGAGATCGTTATCAACTTCTTGATAACGATCTCTGAAATGAGATAGAAACGTATAGTATCCAATAAATTAAAAAGTTGTTATCCATACTTAAGTCTTTCCATGCCTGTAATCTGCATGGTTTGAAGGATATAGATTAATGTTTCAGGAAGAGCCCCCAAAAGTCGATATAACCGTAATCAGTATTATTGTTAGGAGTAAAATTATTTGGTGTAAATAGGCATTAGAAATGGCGCTCAACATACAGGAAGCTAAAGACAGCAACCAAGGCAGTAATACCAGAAAGCAATCCTAATTTGATTAAAACCGGAAGCGGGCTTGCCTCCGAGCCTTACGTACAGCCCGCTTTGTCATAAACTTAGTACTATTTTCAATGCCTAATTGTAGTGATATTCGCTAAAACGACGTAAACTGTAAACGTCGAATAGCAAGACTAATTACAGCTGTATAAATACACCGGGGCTATGCTATGATGTCATTCAGCTGTTGATCAATCAAAGTCCCTTTTGAAAATTACCAGTCACCAAACAAACAAATTATGAAGATGCTAACAAGTTTAATCAGTATTAAATGAATCAAATTTTATGTTGACCTACATAGTCTACGAAAGTAGGGCCTTCGTCACTTAATGCGTGCGGATTTATCCCAAAGTTTCCAGTCTGCATTGAAAAAACTAGATGGTACTTGATGGGCAATCCTGTGAGTTTCAGCTAAATTATAAACAACATAAGCTCAATGTATCTTTATTTAAATATATTTTTGGCTCACCTGGGAAGGTTAAGGGTCCTGCAGACCACTGTTGCTACTTGAAGAGAATTAAAACTATCCCTGACACCGATTGGTTTCCAGGAACCTTCCATGTACACCTGCACTAGACCCCCGTTCAGACCAGTCACTCTGACCTCTCCAGGGTCAGCTGAAATAATCAGGAAATCCAGTTAATTTTTATAGCATTATCAATGGTTTGATAATTAAAGAAGATCAAGTGACAATCTTCGTGTAAAATCAAACTGCCATCTCTATCGTATCCTGCGTTTATGTATTAATCTCTACATTTTCTTAAGCTTTTTTATTAACAATTTGCTTTTTAGGTGCACCATTTTATCACATATAATACATGTTTATTTCAAGCTGTGTTTTCAGTGCTGCCAACGTAACATACAGTTTTTTTAGTGCAGGAAAATGGCTATTTCGATTAGTTCATGTTCCCCTACTGCCCCCCAAAACTCTCTATTAGGAAGAGAAAACTCGTGACCCGTCCCAATTAGAGGAGCATACATGTATGAAGCGACGTACTCATGGACCACGCATGGCACAAAATGAACTATATTCTTATCGAGAATATCTCCATGATATAGCACTCCTGCAGTCGTGAACCCCACCCGTGCGATGAACATACGAACCAGATTGAAACGTCTATGAATCACATATGAAATACAGTGCCATGCCCACGAATCACATGGGTGAAAGGAATAAAGGAATAAATCGACACGCTTGTGAATCACACGGATTCGATGAATATAGGAACTGAAGTTAAACACGAATTGGATGTACATGTGATCTGAAGTGACCCGCTTATAAATCACACGAATTTGATCAACATGGCAACTAAAAATAGAAAACTTTTAAAGTTTATGATCTGTTGTGGTGAGTTGCAGTAATGAATAAAACTAATTGTGTTCAATTATAACAAACAATTAAGTTGCAATTAATATTTATTACGCCAATTAAGATTTTCCATCCAAAAGTTGTGACGTAGCCATATGGGGTTTAAACAATGATTTCTTTCTCATAGGCATACGTCATCACGCTTCAAATCAATCAAGCGCATTTTATTTTTCAGCATTTTTAATCTTTTTTTATCCCTAAATTAAATATCAAAAACAAAAACATTTCAATTGTTGGAAACATGATGTTTTAAAACATGTTTCATCAGATGAAAATAAATTTTTATTAATGCTTGTGGACATTTAAGTAAACAGCTCATGAATCACAAGGATTATATGAACATATGAACTGAAGTGACCCGCTCAATAATCACACGAGTGAGAGTATCATAGGTACTGAAATGACACCCTCATGCATCACACGGATTAGACGAACATATAACCTGAAGAACCACGCTCTAGAATCACATAGATTTGATGAACTAGGAACCGACCTGACACCCTCACGAACAACCTTGAGTCATAAGAACTAGAGTATGAGGATCACGATCCAAGCAGGGGAGACAAGCATACTTGCATGTTGTACCGCAACAAGCCCAAGTGTGAGCGTATTAATTAGAGTGATACCATCATGGACCACAAGAATAAAAAGGAGCATATATACCAGAGTGATACGCTCATGAACCATAAGGGTGGAAAGGAGCATATATACTAGAGTGATACGCTCATGAACCACAAGGATGGAGAGGAGCGTATTAACTAGAGTGATACGCTCATGAACCACACGGATGCAAAGGAGCGTATTAACTAGAGTGATATGCTCATGAACCACAAGGATGGAGAGGAGCGTATTAACTAGAGTGGTACGCTCATGAACCAGAAGGATGGAAAAGAGCATATATACTAGAGTGATACACTGATACGCTCATGAAACACAAGGATGGAGAGAAGCGTATTAAATAGAGTGATATGCTCATGAACCACAAGGATGGCGACGAGCGTATTAACTAGAGTGATACGCTCATGGACCGCAAGAATGGAGAGGAGCGTATTAACTAGAGTGATATGCTCATGAACCACAAGGATGGAGAGGAGCGTATTAACTAGAGTGATACGCTCATGAACCAAAAGGATGGAAAGGAGCATATATAGTAGAGTGATACGCTCATGAACCACAAGGATGGAGAGGAGCGTATTAACTAGAGTGATATGCTCATGAACAACAAGCATGGAGAGGAGTGTATTAACTAGAGTGATACGCTCATGGACCACAATGATGGAGAGGAGCGTATTAACTAGAGTGATATGCTCACGAACCACAAGGATGGAGAGGAGCGTATTAACTAGAGTGATACGCTCATGAACCGCAAGAATGAAGAGGAGCGTATTAACTAGAGTGATACGCTCATGAACCACAAAGATGGAAATGGGCATATATACTAGAGTGATACGCCCATGAACCACAAGGATGGAGAGGAGCGTATTAACTAGAGCGATATGCTCATGAACCACAAGGATGGAGAGGAGCGTATAATCAATGTTGTGTCAAAGTGATGAGATATAGCATTGTGTCTTTGTATTAAGATACAATTTTATGTCATTGTAATAAGATATAAACATTGTTATCACCGGACAAAAACAGTGCTGTTACTGTGACAAGTGGTGCTGATATTGATATGAGTATGGCTTTGGTATTAATGTTCTGGTAGTGTTGATACGGATTTGCTGTAGTATTGATACTGATGTAACTGTAGTATAAGTATAAACGTGGCAGTAGCGCTGATAAAAATGTGACAATTTCGAAAATATCTTGAGATCTCAATGCTAATAATAGTTTGACAGTATTGTCAAAATTATTGTGATATAGTATTATTGTGACATTGCAATGAATTATATGCAAATGTAAAAAAGTATAATAAAAAACAGAAAAAAAAGGTAGTCCTTACCCAGAGACTAGACATCCAGACATTAAGACAGTCTTTAACCAGAGACTAGACATCCATTCATTATGGCAGTCTTTTAGCAGAGGCTAGACATCCAGACGTTAAGACAATCTTTAACCAAAGACTAGAGATCCAGACATAAAGACAGCCTTCAACCAGAGACTAGACACCCATACATTATGACAGTCTTTAACCACAGACTAGACATCCAGACATTATAACAGTCGTTAACCACAGACTAGACATCCAGACATTATGACAGTCGTTAACCAGAGACTAGACATCCAGACATTATTACAGTCTTAAACCACAGACTAGACATCCAAACATTAAGACAGCATTTAATCAGAGGCTAGACATCCAAAAAGTAAGACAGTCTTCAACCAAAGACTAGACATCCAGGCATTAAGAAAGTCATTAACCAGAGACTAGACATCCAGACATAAAGACAGTCTTTAAGCAGAGGCTAGACATCCAGACATTATGACAGACTTTAGCCAGATACTAGGCATCCAGACATTAACACAGTCGTCAGCCAGAGACTAGACATCCAGACATTAAGACAGTCTTCAACCAGAGACTAGACACCCAAACTTAAGACAGTCTTTACCCAGAGACTACATTCAGACATTACGACAGTCGTTAGTCAGAGACTAGACATCCAGACATTAAGACCGTCTTCAACCAGAGACTAGGCATCCAAACTTAAGGCAGTCTTCAAACAGAGACTAGATATCCAGACATTAAGACAGTCTTTAGCCAGAGGCTAGACATTAAGACAGTCGTTAGCCAGAGACTAGACATCCAGACATTAAGACAGTCTTCAACCAGAGACTAGACATCCAAACTTAAGACATCTAAAACCTTATCACTTTTTTTACCAGGTTTTTTCTGGTCGTTGATATTAGTAGGATTGGAAGAGCGACAAGGTTTTTCCTGGTCAAAAGTACATCGCGACCATATAAATCCTGGTTACTTGTTTTGACCAGGTTTATTATGGTGACAGTGGTCGCTAATATAATTAGAATTTGAAGAGTGACAAGGTTTTTCCTGTTCAAAATATAAATCCTGGTTATTTTTTTTCCACCACATAAATAAAATCATATAAGTTTTAGGTCATCGCTGGAATATCAGTAAGATATACGTAAAGCTTATCTTATCAAAATATATTCTTGGTTTGGTTAATTATGAATTTAAGTGATAGCCATTTTGGTTCCTGGAATTAAATAAATGCAATCCCATCAGTTTCTTAACTGGAGAAAACTATTTTCCAACTTTGAAATGTCTGAGAATTTGTTCTCTAGCTATCATGTTCACAAAACATAAGAGTTAATATTGTAAAATCATGCAATGGGGGCTAGTTTGTTTTATAGAGAATTTGATGAAATGCAATCCCATCTGTTGTCTTAAAGAGAAGACTATATTTTAAGTTAATCTGTGAATTTGTTACAGAATTATAGCGTTCACATCATATGCGGATATGAATATTGTAAATTAAAGCAATGGAGGCCATGATGTTTTACGGAACTTGCATAGACATCTAAACATTAAGACAGTATTTAACCAGAGACTAGACATCCATACATTAGGACAGTCTGTAAACAGAGACTAGAGAAGCAGACACTAAGTCTTAAATCATAGACTAGACATCTAAACATTAAAACAGTATTTAACCAGAGACTAGACATCCATACATTAGGACAGTCTGTAAACAGACTAGAGAAGCAGACATTAAGTCTTTAATCATAGTCTGTAAACAGAGAATGTGAGAAGCCGACATTAAGTCTTAAATCATAGACTAGACATCTGAACATTAAAACGGTTTTTAATCAGAGACTAGATAACCAAACATTAAGACAGCCTCAAACCAGAGACTAGACAACCAAACATTAAGACAGCCTCAAACCAGAGACAGCCCCGTGAGGGAGCAGGTGGGCCATGGCCCTGTAGAATACTCCTTCTGCTTCCTCGGTCAATCGTAAGAGGCGAGAAAAGAGGTTGCTTTCTGTTGCTCTGGTGTTCCTAGAGATAAAGGGTATAAATGGGAAGCAGATTTGTTTGTGATGTTCTTTATTTGTGTCCGTCGTCGTATAAGTGAAATACCCTTGAGTACGACGTTAAACACCAATCAAACAAACAAACAAATCAAACCAGAGACTAGACATCCAGACATTGAGACAGTATTTAACCAGAGACTATACACCCAGGCATAAAGACACTCTTTAACCTAAGACTAGACATCCAGACATTAAGACACTATTTGACCAAAGACTAGACATCCATACATTAAGACAGTCTTTAAGCAGAGACTAGACATCCAGACATTAAGACAGTCTTCAAGCAGAGACTAGACACCCAGACATTAACACAGTTTTAAACCAGAGACTTATTTCAGTTCGAATCCCAGGCGCTGCGATCAAAATTGTCTGGCTTCTCTTCAATATAATAAAACATGATTATTATGGACAAACTAAAAGACACATGCAAGCAAATGCGTTTTCCGCCACAACAAGTGTCCGTATAACAATGATAGGATCCAGGCAACAGTAAGAAAAATATGACAACTTCCATACTGGAAAAAGTATAAATGAAATCTTTTGAAGAAACAAAAATAATCAAAACACATCGGGGTTTTATACGTTTTATTTTTGTTTTGTATTTTCGGGTTCTTTCAAATGTAACAATGTAACAAACATAACTAAAGTTTTAAGGATAACGGGGCTGGCAAAGTAAACGTTTCACCTTTCAGTTGACTTACTTTCTGATGTTCCTCTGAAGAAATAATCACAATTATACAACTATAATCGCAAATTTATTATAGTTCATAACTAATAAATCGAAAGACTATGAGATGTTTGTTTTAAACACCGGGGAATCGGAACCTTACAGAAATCGACTGAGGCAGAAAATTTCCCTTGTTTCCGCACACAAACCGATCTTTCCACATACAGTTCTTGGCTTGTCTTTCATTCAAAATGAATACTGCTCATTCAACCCACCAGATGTGTTTTCATGCAGACACTATGTTCTCATCAGACCACTACCATATTCCTAGTGACCACCTTTATACACATGGTAACAGCAAAGAATCTGCCTTTAACACAGCAATCTCAAAGTCATTGTCTGACAGGCTATTTATATCAATTTGAGGTTTTACTTAACAAGGTACTTAGCTCGACTCAGCTTATAGCTATGTTAATACGAGTTTAAATGTGTTCTGAGGTACATATTGCATTAGATTATAAGTTGATAACTTGACACTACATGTACATTGTTAACTATTAAATTCATCACAGTTTGTTGTATACAATCACATAGCTTTTCACAGAGGTATAACAACATATTAAATACTAAATGAGTGTTCATAAATACCACAGTCGCTCTAAAACCGCAATAACAAAACATAAAAATCTAAAACAAATAACAACATTTTTTTTTACATATTTCTCCGCACAAGGATACCACATTATACAGCCAATCTATTCCTATCGACAACCCTATGGACAATACGGCAGATGAGTTTATTGATTATATATCTAATCAGAACTTGGCATTAAACAGTAACTATTAAAGTTGCATTGTCGCCCAAAATTAACTGTCATCATCAAATGCAGATTGCTACGATGTTAAGTAGTAGTAATGTTGTGTTTTTTTTATATAAAAAAAAAAAACAATATTGTGAGTTGAAAAGTTTCAATATGTATAAAATCTTTCGCCATTTGTTCCAGTCGATGTGTCTGTTCTGGAAGGACCCACCCATGATTGTAATTTTCTGTAAGAATATTCACATTTAGTATTTTCTGTTTCCATTAAAAAGCGGTATTTTGGGCGACAATGCTCCTTAACATACCACCTTCCAAGTTCATAATTGCTTTTAAAGAAGCATTTTCACTTTTACAATATCTTCGAAGGTTACAAAGTTTATGTCCATACCCATCGTCCTGGTAGATGGCTAGAGTTCAAATGAGATCTTTCAGACTCTATGGGCTTAAGATCAACAATAATATTTTGTCACTTTTATTTAAAATTTATCATTGACAGTCTTCAATAGGGATAAAAATTATTTTACAAATAATTAACGATCAGACCGACAAAAACGTCCCCTGATATCGTTTTCTGTAAATTTTTGTAAATGACACTTTTTTATATTATACGGTCAATGACTAATTTATTTGGTATTCATGTAATAATATTTCCAAACATCAAAATGCGCTATTTATTTATCTGTATTTTGCGTCATAATGGCCTAGAAAACCGTTTTCCTTAATAATATCAACCCAAGGGAGATAATTCGGGTTGAATCATTTAGGGTGAATCTATAACTTAGAAGGTACAGTGTGGTAACAAAAAGCGGCACTGGTGGAAGCATGAAAGTTCTTGTTTCTTTGTTTATATTATGGAGGTCAGCATTATCTCCCTTTATTTGAATTGAATCGCCTTCGCTTTAAAAATCGATTTTCCATGCTTTCGCAATGTTGCCATGTTAACGCTGTTGCTATAAGCTCTTTCAAAATTACGTAGCCGTGGCAGGTGTGTCAGTTTGAAACGATTGAATCATGATAATCTCGATAAACCATCAGAGACCAGTTTATGAATTTGTGACCTATGTAAAGAAACGGACAGTCTCACACAATTTAGAATTTATTTCGCCTAAAATGTTTAACTACTGTAACCGTAAAATTTGCAGACATTAAAGAAAAAGTCAAGGAAACTATCGACAATGACACAACAGCAGGTCAAGTTCAAACAACATTTATCAGTAGCCACCGCAACAAAAAAAATAAAAATTTCACGAACAACATCAAACTATCAGGAAATTCTAGTCGTCCCAACGTTTGAAGGCAGTAAAGCTTAGTTATCCTGAAAGGCCAAGTGTGGCCATCCATATAATCATTACTTTTAACACTTTTCTATTTCCTAAAAGTAAAACGAATAAATCAATAAAGAAGCAGTCAAATAAAAATAATAATTAGAAAAAACTTTGTTCCGCCCATTCACCTCTCTTTACCAACAACAACAAGTAATAAAATACTCTCCAATTCCTCACTTTCTTAATACCAATTGCATTGAACTCCGCATTCTCGCCTTACAGAAATAAAATTCCATTTTCTTATTGAAACCGTATTCCAATTCTGAGTGTTCGGTAGGGAATATAGTAAAACTGTCCTCTGCTGGCCTTTCAAAGATTAGCTGAAGACACACAAAAGCTGTATGCATTCAACTTAACTGTCTGTTTTCACTTTCAGCCCAAATCTCTGTTTTGAGTACCTAGAAAAGTGATAAGCATTTAAATGCCAATAGTACATTTTAAGTCAGGTTTGAACATTGTTATCGAACGTTTCAACTCATCAGTCACGGATAAACAATTCCGCATATCCATAGTTTGCGCTATTCAATATGAAAACGTAACTCCTGTTTTATTAACCCACAATCTTATTCACTGCCGTCGAATTAATACATAAATTTCACTCATTTCAAAATCTCCTGTTTCCAATTCACTGTCCTTACCAATCGATACCGAGTCCGTTGCTTTTATACAGACCTCACAATTTGTCTCAACGGCAACGGTTATACCTATTGCTATGTTTTTGCTGTAATTGCGATACCGTAACTTTGAATTCCTGTTGGATTCTTGTAGACTGTTGTCTAGAAATTTTTCCTTCGCCGTAGTTTTCAAATCAACGAAGATTTCATTGCCCAACCTTTCCTGTGACACCACGGCCATTTTCAGGTATTTCACCAAACCACGTCCCTAGGAGAGACGCAGTTCTATATCCTTTCGAGTTTCCATCTTCTCGCGGCGAGCCCGCGGGCGGTTCCTTTTTGCTACACCCCCATCTTTTGCAAGCACTCGGCATTACACACATTTTTGTGTTCTTGTATACTATTACACATTTGCTTGTTTGCACCTGATCGGCGACACAGAACATACACCGAGTGCGTTTCAAGGAAAGGCGATACGGGGCGTAGCGGATGGAAGGAATAAATGCCCAGGCTATATAATTCCACTTGATATATTTCCGGTATAATCATGTGCGGAAGCTCTATTCTATAATTCCTATTTTTGCACCTAACCAACGACACTTGGCTTTAACGTCCTCTTGAACTAAAGTAAAACACATAGCAAGCAAAGATAATCCGATCACAAGGTACAGTGTACAGAGCACTAACTTTTCCTGTTGTGACCACGATTGTATTTCCATTCCAGGCACAATGTCTCCGAAACCTATAGTGCTTAAAGTTATAAAGCAAAAGTAAGAGCCAGTTAAGTAATCCCAGTTTTCCCACAATGAAAATAAGGAAGCACCAGCAAGAATATATCCCACTATTAGAAGCATACACAGCGACGTAGGTACATGTATCACTTCTTTAGGTTTATCAATTTCTTCCTCTTCGTCCGTGGTCACGTGATTTTCGCCTTTTTCAGGATCCGGAAGACGCCTTCCGCGACGACGGAAAGGGATACAGCACAATCCGCAGCAAACTTTGCCGTAAAGTAGTCTGAACCCGTCCGCCATTAAATCACCCATGTTTGTCAGACACAGAAGAGTTAGCGGTATTCCTAACACAGCGTAACCAATAGTAACCATTCTCCCCATTACAGTTAGAGGTGCAACGTGTCCATATCCTGTAACATGGAAGTTAAACATTTTTATTAGCATTCAGCAACTGTATTTCAATTTAAATATTTCAAAATACACAAACAATTTACGGATTACTAATCTTGACGTTAAGAAAGTAGAGCCCAACGTTAATCACAATTTGATTTACAGGCAACCGTTTTAATAATATAATGTTATGTGGTTAGTATTTAGTATGTTAAAACAAGTGATATTGAATAACATTTTCACTTTTGTATACGTGAATGTAGGTGAAGTGTAATGGCAGTCTCGTCAAGTTGACAAGGGAGGTAATTTTATCCATGCAAAGCGGTCCTCTGACGTCAGAACATTCGTGATTGTGGAGCTTTTACATGACGTCAAACGCATTTTTGCATTGTGACGTTACTAAAAAGTCTATGAATCTCGACCGTTTTGACGTCAGAGGACCGCCTGCAACGCCCCCTTTCTGACATTACGAGACTCCCATTGTCCTTTTGTGGATGTTTCTACTTATTACCAAAAATAACGTACGATTGAGATATATTCAGAAACTTATCTCCGAGTTTTTCGAGAACATTAGATAATTCTTCGATTTAAATCAATCGATATCCTGGTGCAAGTGTGATTTATATTTGGAATTGTTTAAAGAAACAGCAACAGTTTCGGCAACACAGTGAGCCAATTTTTATAAGGAGATGTAAATAAGATATAGAGGGGGGTTGGGAACCCTTGAGCTCTATGAACCAAGGGGTAAAACGAAGCCCATCTGTGCATTGTTTTCAATATAAGTCCTGTGATTATCCTGTCTTGTGATGGTAAATTTGCGAAAGGGGCAGTGGGACAGGGGTATCCTTGAAATATCGGACTGGCGCGCTGCCATTTGAGTGAAATAACCTTAAATACAGCATATCAAATACAGAAGTAAAGGAACGTAATGCTGACAGCGCTTTCACTTGAGAGAGTTATCTGTCCTTGCTTCAGATCCGATCAATGCCATGCAGTGTAAACATATCGTATCAAGAAACGTCTGGCGTCTATAAATCACGAATTTAACGCGTTAACATCGCCGTTAACCCGACTCCAGTAGACTGTAAAGTATGAATCTGCTCCCCACTGATAATAGATATGACGTAATTTCCTCTATACCAGGATATATAAATCATGCAATTTCCACATCTGACTTTATATATATAGTAAATCTCAATATAGAAATTAATGGTTGCTTTGATAATTGGTAAATTTAAGATAATTGAGGTAATTGCTTAACTTCCTCACGGGGTTTTATTACACATTACAGTCTTTTTTTCTGGCTATACATCAAACCTTTACAAATTTGCTCGATAACATTTTAGAGAGGTTACATCCATTTTTCTGAAACAGGTTAAGATTTCAGATTTGATTGGTTGGGTGTCAAGGGTATTTCATTTATATTATGGTTGATCATCCGCTCCTCACACTGCCGTTCTTTAATACGATGGAAAATCGAAAGGAAACATTGAACCTGCCCACCGCCACCCTGCAATTCCTAGAGCCACATCGTGTATACCTGAGGTCGATAGAGTCCGTGAGCGGTTCATCGAATGGAGATCTGTAGGCCGATTCGCTTACAACTGCAACTTTCCCTTCAGATTACAAAAAAATTAACTTCTAGCCTGTGTTAATTAAACTGGTTGCTATTGCCCAAACAAACGAAAATAGATTTTAAAAAAACTTTATCCGCGTTTGTTTTTTAGATTCCATAACAAATAGATAGTACGAGTAAGAAAAACTTCCAAACAAACTAGGACTTAAATGTTTATTTTATTACGGGTTGAGGCCTTACTTTAGGTTATTGCACTCGGAAAATGGCGTGCCAGCTCAACGGGTGCAGGAAATCACCGCTGACACCGTTGCCATGGGACAAAGGGTGGCTCTCTCCCAACAGCCTGCTGAGAGCACCAGGGCAAAGGGTGGCTCCCTCCCAACAGCTGCTGAAAGCACCAGGACAAAGGGTGGCTCACTCCCAACAGCCTGCTGAGAGCACCAGGGCAAAGGGTGGCTCCCTCCCAACAGCCTGCTGAGAGCACCAGGGCAAAGGGTGGCTCCCTCCCAACCGCCTGTCAATAGGCGATAAACACACTACCATACCCTCTTAGATACCGTAGTAAATCTTAACATAGACTTGAAAAAAACATATATCCTATAATTGCTTTGGACTGCTGCACGAATAGTTTTTTTGTACCAGTGAATTAATTACTGAATACTGTTAATACAAGGTCTGGGTGATGTTTTTATAACATTGAATATCTACGATGCTTTCAAATTACTTTTGTTCCAACAGACCAGTAGTGTTTAACTATTTTGGGATAACAAAATACGCCAAAATTATTTCAGAGCTGCCATGTTTTAAAAATACAGTAAGCTTATATATTCACCAGAAAAATCAACAACGCTTTTATCTTAATTCTATCTGACATGAGTCACTGTGAGTGTGTATCATATAGCTTGGACAAAAAGCACCCAGTAAATACAAACTTTTGGGGGTAATGGTATGAAGTGTTTATGGACTACACATTTGCTGAAACTGAACCGACCAACACTAAATCAGCAATAACATAAAATGGAGACACCAAAATATGTTGTTATTTGTTCTGAAGATAACACTAAAAGACAAGCCAATGAATATATTTGTATGCTTGCTGTTTTTGAAGCTGCCTTTGATTTTTCACATAAAAATATACTTGGAGATTTTTTATGATCCAAAGACATTGGTTTAGGATAATCTCCCAGCTTTCAGAGAGCCCGGACAACTAGAACATTCCTCAAACCGTCCAAGAAGTATGGCCGCCAGTTTTACTTTGTCAAAAAAAGCAACAATCATTGCAATAATCTCTGAGAGTAACTGTTTATAAATCTCCGTATAATATTACCAGGAGCGCATTAATAACCACTTATCTCACAAGTGATTCCTACCATACCACGCCATACCTTACAAACACGTCTGATTGCAGTGTTTATAAACATATGGGAAATGTGTTATGGAAATGTGTAATTTTAGAGATTAACACGACCCGTGATCTCACGGCTGTAAACTTATTTTTAGCCAGATTTGGTTCACAACCGAGATGCATCCGCAATATCATCCGACGTCTGTACTATTAACGGTATAATTATGTAACCACTTTAATATTACAGACTATAGAAAGGGTTGTTTTGAATCTGTGTGTTGTGAACATCGGATTATCAGGTATCAGTTGCAAGGCTAAATGGTCAACCCTGCAGTGTATTCATATATCCGCAAAGAAGCTGATAATGTTCTGTGCATATGTGCCGTATTTAGGCCATGAAAACATTCGATGGGGTGAATCAATGGACTCGAGTAAAACAAGTTTATTAAAAAGTTCATGTCCCATTACAGGTGTACATGTACTTTATATGTGTGTACATTTGCTCTACAAAGCATATATACAAAAATATATATATATATAAAAAATATAAAAAAAAATAAAATAAAATTTTTTACATAATTAATTTTCCCTCTTTGGGCATACTCATTTTCCACATGATGAGGATCATTCGTTTGGGTACTTATGGACTTAAATAACTTATGCAAGCTCAAGTCCAATTCTGGCCCAAGAGGTTTCTTCCTAGTTGTATTATTACTTCGTAAATATGTGATTAAAGTTGCGAACTTCTTCCAAGTTCACCCTTATCGTATCTTGTGTATATACATTTAATGCTTCTTTACATTACAGTTTACAAATTAACGATTTTTAAGTAATAATTAGTCACGATCTCATGTACTAGCAAAATGGTTGTA
>JARFOD010112774.1:0-15274 GCA_031763545.1 Mopalia muscosa
AGCTGATAGCAATGAATAATTTTTGTGTCTTTTAGAAAGTGAAGATTAACAGTATTTTCGTTATTTTGGAATAACACAAAAATTATTCAAAGTTATGTTTTGTCATCTAATTATATTAATTCAAATAACTCACGTCACTTTAGCGAATGAAAACTGGAATTCTTACTAAAGCTGGCACAGATCGCCAAATCTAATCCAAAGCGAATAGTCTAGTATTCTCGAAAATTAAAAAAAAAAAATTTAAAAACTTTTAGAAAATTAAAAAAAAAAATATTTCATTAAATTTCTATCCACGTTATGTCTGTTCAATCCAATTGAAAAGGGCAAGGCAGTTCACAGCATCTATTGGGTTTCAGTCCTTTATTGAATAGGACGTCAGTAAATTTTCCAGAACAATCAGAGATAATTCACGCCACACACCGATTATGTGTCCCTAGTTCAAACAGATACCAAAAGGTAACACAAGGTGGGCTTTTTCCAGTGAGTTTGAAGCGTTTGTTACCACGTTACAGGCTGTACTTACTCTAAGGAGCAAATTGATTTTTTTATTTTGTACCTGTAATACAAAATTGTTTGTTTGCTTCACAGAATAAATGGTCACGCTCTTACCAATATATTAGGGCGTTGTCATCGTTGAACAATACTGCAACAGACAGTGGCCCGAATAACAAACACCACATGAGTTAGAATCAATTTGATTCAATTCTGATCTATTTAGGGTGCTCCTGGTGTTATTTCTTTTGCCACTCGATGATTGACGGTTGACGTCTACTCCGATGTCTCCTCACGGGTCCTTGTGTGTCTATCGACCATCAAGTATTTTAATGAGTCAAACCACGTGGCTCCAGCGATCGCGGGTTTTTTTAATAGAGCTTTCCGTCGTATTTGAGAAACAAGTGGCATGAAGTGGGCAATGCATCGTCATGTATGTGATGAACAATTAAGTACGACGTTAAACTTCAATCAAACAAACCACGCCACAAACAATACAGTGTATATCACCTTAAATTTGATTCTAACGGTGGTACTCACAACATGATTTTAGCTCCCGTTTAAACGGATTTATAACTCATTCTATGCCTCATTTTGTCCGCACCAACAGACCTATGTCTACATGAAACAAAATCCACTTCTTTCTTCGTCACTTCCTTATTTAACTATTATCCGATTACTGGAGCGTTTTGAGTGATACAAACGGTATTAAACCGCGCATTGTTGCTTTTTTCCACATGAAGAATTTGTATTGCCGATGGGGACAATAAATCATCACTTCTTTATGACCACGAGTTACGCCTCTTAAATTCCAATACGTCACCAAATGACATAGTCAAACCAATTCACGTTGAATAGTGTAAAGGAATTAGGTTTACGCCCGTATACATTTCAACCATAGTTTTCTAACAATACTGTTAATTTTTAAATCATATCCACTTGGTGAGGCCCTGGTGTCCGCTGAACTTATTCGGTAAATACATGGTAAACTCGAATATGTATAAATATTTTTAATTAAGCTGAGAAAAAAAACCCCACATTTATAATTTGTTGTCTGATTGATGGATAATCGTACACTTCTTTGACAACTTTACACGATCGGTACTTGGTAACAAGCAGGAAGTTACCTTCAAACACCTTGAGCTGCCAACAGTTGAGCTGTAGTGTAATAACGTTTATGTGCTCCTAGCCTAAGAACTGTACATTTGTGTTACCAGATGAGAAACGTATTTGTACGTTTGTACGTATTATAGGCTGTTAAACTTTGTGAGATATACATACGGATGTACGTTATTAATTCAACAGAAATGTTTGTTTGGTGTTTAACGTCATAATCAAGGGTATTTCACTTATGCTACGACGGATTGTCCAATTCACACTGTACACAGCCTTATTATGGTGGAAACCCGAGAGGGAACCTGGTACAAAATCACCCTGGCAAGTGCCAGACCCGTGACTGGCTCATATACCTGATGGTCACTCGCTACCACTGAGTCACGGCCACGGGCCCTAACATAAATTTAGTCCTACAGGAGAAACTTGCCTTTAATACTTGTTTCATCAGCTGGCTGAGTACCGCCAAGTTTGATAAAAACTATACACATTTCTGTCACGGCTACAATTAACATGTGTATACGTCAGTGGGCTGTACAATCTGAGGTGAGGACTATTTCGAAATAAAATAAAATTGTGCTGGTTAATTTAGCACAGAGTTTATATAGAGAGCATTGCGTCATTTTTAAATTGTACAAGAGAGGTTATTAGGAGCCACACCTCGTGTGCTGTCAATTTGATAATTATAGTTCAGGGGTTGTGCTTAAGTTTAGAATTATTTCACGGTTAGCTTTCTGCTTCATTGTAAGGTTTGAGGTTGATATTAGGGTTAGGGTTTTGCCAGACGAACATTAAAAATTCGTATTTTGAAAACCGGTGGAGTTGAGTTTTATACATGCATCGGCTCAGTTTACAAGACTTCATAACATTGTAAATTCAATAAATTAATCAATCCAGTCATTCAATCGAGCAGCCAATCAATCAAGCAATCGAGCAAGAAATCAATCCAGCAATCAATCAAACGAGCAATCAATCATTCAATCGAACAGTCATTCATTCAATCAATCAATCGAGCAGGCAATCAATCTGGCAGTCAATCGATCGAACAGTCGATCAATCGAGCAGTCAATCAACCAAGCAATCGACCAGTCAATCATTCAACCAATCAATCGAGCTATCGACCAATCAATCAATCGAACAATAGAGCAGTCAATCAGTCAATCAATCGAGCAGTCAATCAATCAATCAACCAGTCGGGCATTCAATCAATCAATCGGGCAGTCAATCAATCAATCGATCGAGCAGTCAATCAATCAATCGAACAATAGAGCAGTCAATCAGTCAATGAATCGAGCAGTCAATCAATCAATCAACCAGTCGAGCATTCAATCAATCAATCGGGCAGTCAATTAATCGATCAGTCAATCAGTGAATCAATCGAGGAGTCAATCAGTCAATCAATCGGACAGTCTATCAATCAATCAATCAATCGAACAGTCAATTAATCGAACAGTCAATCAATCAATCAAGCAGTCAATCAATCAATCAATCAATCAATCAATCAACCAATCAATCAATCAATCGAGCAGTCATTCAATCCATCAATCAATCGAACAGTCGATCAATCGATGAGTCAATCAATCAATCAATCGATCAGTCAATTAATCAATAAATCGATCAGTCAATCAATCGAGCAATCGAGCAATACATCAATCTAGTAGTCTATCAACCAATCGAGTAGTCAATCAATCAATGAATCGAGCAGTCAATCAATGGAGCAGACAGCCAGTCAATCAATAAAGGAGTCTATCAGTCAATCAAACGAACAGTCAATCAATCAATCAATCGGGCAGTCAATCAATCGTGTAGTCAATCAATCTATCAATCGCGTAGTCAATCAGTTAATCAATCGGGCAGTCAATCGGTCAATCAATCGAGCAGTCAATCAATCGAGCAGTAATTCAATCGAGCAATCCATCTATCGAACAATCGAGCAGTCAATCGATCGCGCGATGTATTAATCAATCAACCAATGAATCAATGAATCACTCAATCAATCAGCCAATCAGACAATCAGTTAATGGAATCAACCAATCGCTCGGTATTTTCTAAAGTTTTGAATGCGTTTTAGGGCAACCTGTTTGGGACAAATAAACAATTCCTGTTAGACATTGGTATATAAAACACAGCCTCGGTGTTCAGACTAACATTGCATTGGGTTTGGTAATAACGTTAGAGCTACGCTGTTCCAGCGGATCGATTTATTTACATACTATATACAGTCCACTGATCTATCGGGGTTATTATCCTGGCGACATATGACCTAGCTACACTGTAGGAACCGATGCTATAATAAGCCAAAGTCAAACACTGGTCGAAATTCAAGTCTTCCTTACTTTTTTTATTTAAGTGAACTCTACCCCATTTCTAAAAAAAAAAAAACTAAAAAACTTCCAATATATTGGAATATCGATTTCTAAAGAACAAATCGACGTCAAGATTCACGTTAACAATAACTTCTCGGCAGTACACACTCGTTTTTGATCGATATTCAAGGTTAGTTCCTGACTTGGTGGGACGTCTGCTAGCCAAGGCTTGTCATATGTTCCCAGATCAGCATGAAATGCTTGCCATCTGACTTAATATGCACGTGAGTGCATGATTTATGTGTCGACCATGTCCATTAATATTCAGCGAATAGCCCAGAATGTTTTGAAGCGAGGTTCAAGAGGTTCAACACCTTCAGTATTATTTGTGATTTATAGGTAGGACTTTTTCCAAAACGTCAGAGGCAAACAGTATCATTGACTGTGTGTACAATTCGCGATGCGTATGCGCATCTACAAATGAACATCCGTGCCATACATATCAGAAACTATATCGCATAAGACCGCTATTATTTACTTCCGTTTTGTCAGCCTCGAATATAGTTCTTAGTATAAATGGTGTGTAGTCTTGTTTTATTTTTTCTGGCCCTGTGAATTTGTTTTTTGATGGAGGGGTGATTGGGCTGTTGTTTACGTTCCGAGCTGGCTTGACAACACCTCTAACCGTCCAGGCCCTGTAACTCAAAATTTTGCCGGTCATGGTTTGTCAAGATTTAAAATCAAAACTCCAAAAGGACCAATTACGGTATGTGCCAGGGGTTTTCGCTCAACGAAAGTTTAGGTGGGAACTGTGGGGCCAAACGTCAACATTAGGGCTTATGACAAATTAATGGTGGTTTGGGGTCACCTGCCACCCAGCTTATGGCGGGATTGGCAAACCACAAGGGGAGGTAATTTCAGAAGTATATCGAACTCCTGCTGGCCCAGTCGATTTCATATCGCTGTCGTTGCAAAAAGATATGGTGCTCAGAATATTGGGAGTTACCTCTACCAAAAAAATTTAATGGCTGTAGACTGTCGAAATTTAAGCCCAGACTTATATCATAATCGGGCTTTTATATTGTGTTTGTTGGAAGTGTTCGCGTTCTATCAAAGAGCTGGCCTGTTCCGCCAATAAGGGGGGATGTGTTCTTATTTTCTTTAAGGTATCAACGCCAAATTAATTAGTATGCGTACACTGAACCGAGCTGATAATAAACCTCTCGTTTCATGTTGTGTGACATTTATCCGAAATTTGAGAATAGTCTTGCCTTTCAATGTGGAGTTATGGTGTTGAACGCAAATTTACTCGAAAAGCTCGTTAAATAAATTGATAGGCATATTATAAATTGAAAAGATATTATCCCTCTCCGCTCATGCTGTGGGATATTTCCGACAATTTTAGGACAATCAGGCAATTCAATTAAAACATACGGTGTTTAAAACAATCTTTAACACCAATTTATTTGATAAACTCGTTAAAGTAATTAATATGCAATAAATGAGCTGAACACAACATATCCATATCCTCTCATGTTGTTTTACATTAGCCAAAAATTATAGAACAATCATGCTGTTTCATTGAGACAAACAGTACCTAACGCAAATTTAAAATAAATTACTATAAAACAGTCTCACATAATAAGCATAATGAATATGCGAAGTATTCCATATAGTTTTAATAATCTCTTCTCTTCCGGTCAGGCAAACTGTGTGTGTAAAATTTCAGAGAAATTCCCTCAGTATATTTAAATACAGAAGCTTTACCATTACTGAGGGTACAACATAAGCTCACCTGACTTCGCCCAGGCGAGCTAAAAATGAAAATAAAAAGTACGAAATAAAAAAAATTCCAAAAGAAATCCATGTCCTCCCATGGAGATGATCGCGACTTTCATAATCAGCAAATACATATCCCTGAATTCAAGTGTGAAGAATCAGATCAAACTATTCACCGATAACTACCGAGACTTAGCGAGAGCTACCGACAATGTGGCCTTATTTAAGAGTTAGAGTGTCAGGATGCACACAGCTGTGTAATTTCGAGTTTTATCAGTTATTTCGTGTCCAATTAGAACTACCCAGTAATATTTGATACACCGAGCTTCCTAATACATTCTATATACCAAATGCTACTTGTAATCACTAATTAGCCTTGTTAAAATGACGGAAATACGGTTCAAGCATCAATTAACTTCCATTTTTAGGCTTGCATACCTTATAGGATAGAGGATGTATTCGATGGGGATATAAAGCCTTATTTAGGCAGTAAAGCTATTTAATTGAAGCTTTGAGTGCTATTTCAACATCCAAAGTAGCCAAGTACACTCTCTGGGTGGCTCAAACCCTGTAGCTAGCGCAAGACAGGCGTTTCTGCTGGATGACTGCGCGAACTGCAACTACAGTTAAGAACATTTATACTCATCCCTACTCAACTACCAGCATCTGGATGCAACTGGCTGCAACTGAATTCACCCGATTACAGTCGACATGTTCGCTCTTGCGAGTGGGTCAATTAGGTGTAGTTAATCACAAGCGAGTTGAGCGTGTTTTACTTTCCTGCAACTGGCTGCGATAAATCAAAATAAAACACATCACGTGAGGAATCACATGACCACTAAAATGGCTAATCATGAATGGAGCAAAAATACACAAAAACGATTAATAGCCAGTGAGAACTTTGAAAGAAGAAGTTTGGCGTGATTGGTAGGGCGAAAAAAAAAATCAATTAGGAACGCTTGTTGTCAAGCTTTATTGAAAAAAATAATAAGTTTGTCTAGATAGAGTAGGCTACTTTTCTGTTTTGTAAAATGTCACGACGTCTTCGTGACTAACTTTAACTCAGAAGTCATCCGTTTTGATCTGTTAATGCCTGTAGGAATTGAATGTGTTTAAATTGTGAATTGCGTGAATTTATAAGTTAAATGGTATTTTCCTGCTAGACTCAGTGCTGCATTTTGCATGGTGTGCTTGTCAGCAGTTTAATTCAGATATTGCTTCGACAGGTAGGGATTCGATAAAACGTAATTGATCGAAATTCCAATATTTGGCCACGTGGTAGATATTCGGCAAGGGAGTGGATTGAGTGAATAGACCGATATAAGATGTCCAAGCATCCAACATTTGTTTTTATCTCAGTTTGTTTGCAAACACAATCTAATCCGTATATTGTGTAACGTCAGAAAGTTCGGTATCCTATATCATAGAATATGTGCGTGTATGGGTGTGTGTGTTTACAATACATTGTATACATGGACAGCCGGGTGTATAATACATGTAGTATCGAAGAGAAGTACATTGCTCTATTACCACCCGTCAAAGTATGAACAAAAATGATTGCATCAAAACCGGTTAGTCCGGTAAGATTTTAACCCTATTTGAAAGTGGGGTCACCGGAACAGAAACATTCTGTAGGATTTACGACATCATACAGGATAATAACAAAATCCTTAGAATTACGAAACCCTATATGATCATTTAGAAAAAATCATGTAAACACACAGCAGGGTTCCATAGAACATCCTGTGAACTTTGCCCAAAACCTGATAGGGTTTCTCGGTAAGGGTAAATGCAACTTAATTTTAGGGTATTAAGCAAATATTTTGTGAAATAACATATTTCAAAAGCAGCAATGCTGTCTTTGCTGTTAAGCACCAGGGTGCTGCTAAGCAAAGATAGCATTGCTTAGCAGAAGATGAACTTTCCAACAATATCAACACCGAAAAATGTTATGGCTGTGATAGTGTCAGTTATTGTTGCAATACACCAGCGTCCTATAAGCATTGTGCAACACACCAATCAAGCTATCAATGCATTAATTATTCCATCCATCAAAAATAACAAGTGTTTGTTCTGATTTAAAAAAAAAATTAACATACGGTATTGTTTTGCAGTCATGGAATGTATCGGTTATTGTTTGTTTAGCACGTTTCTCTGCCTTCCTAATTACGTTTAGTCAAGTTCCTTCAATTCTTACTCATATAGGTCAGCTGGTCCATTAACAGATAAGATTGTTTGTTTAGGCCTATTAGTTTGAGTGGGGTTTATAACGGTACTGGGAAATTGGCTTCAGAAAGCGCACCCGCTAAACACCAAGCCACGACCCAAAGCCACGGCCCAACAGATAAGGCAATACTAAGGATAAAATTAGCAAAACAATAAAGACGAGTCAATATAACGTGAGTTATTAAATCCAAGAATAATAATATTTACAAGATACAACAAGAAAAACTGCAATAAATTTATAGATATAAGATAAACTAAAATTAAAAAAAATGCAAAATCCCGACATTGAGCCCTGAAATTATTTAATGTGGTAAAAATGTCTATATTAAAACTAACACAGATGTAACAAGTACTTTCGAGCGAATGATGACATGATTTTTCCTCACTAAAATTCTGTCATTTTCAGGGTTAAAGACATATTTTGATCGATAAGTCTATAAGGTACAGGGACAAGAAATACTACACGTGAGAGATGGATAGTTAAAGGAAACATGTAAATATTTCTGCAAAACGAAAAAGATCAAAATAATTCCTACGACTAGCAAGATAGGTAGATGCAAATATTTACAAAGATTAAAATTGCACTGATGATTTAAAACAAAGAAACTTTAAAAACGTCTTTGTACCGACTCAATTTTGTTTAATAAAACTAAGCATATGGTTCGCCATTTCGATTAGGTATTCTGTAAGAACATTAAAGTTCATATAGTGTTTCAGCGTAACATCCAAGTCTTTGGTTTGGGTTTTTGCAGAGTTAATGGAAAAAATATTGACTTACAATTGGTATATTGCATTACCTGTTTGGTCGCAATGCATGGGCCTATGGATAATAGCGGTCTCGAATACAAAAACCGGCGCTAAATGGCCGAACCAAATTTTAACATGCAGAGCGTCCACCATCTCGTGACAAAACAGATTAACGGAAAAGAAAAAAAACTGGCGCAGTATGAGATAATACAATTTGCTTTCCTTGTTCATGTTTTGTTTAATTAGCAGTGTATAGAATATCTTTCTTCAATACCCATCCTAGAAACAGTTCTGTCTGTTCATCGGCTTTTTTGTCTGATCTGTGTAAATTGTTTTTGTTTTTTAGAAGAGTTCTCTGCTTGCTCGAATTGACAGTTAATTCGCTTTTATGAGACAAAAACTAGATGAGCCTGCCAGTTACGTGTCAGTCCGGATTAACATTCGCCTCGTGTAAATGAGATTCTCTAACAAATCGTTAAATGAGGGATAAGATCCGATCAGGTGCTTTAGTTTACTTGTCATAATGCCGCCATTACTGTTTCCTTTTGTCGTTAACCATGAGCTATTGGCAATGAAGCAGAAAGCTAGATGCTAATATCAAATACGTTACTATACTACATGTTTCCAACATGGATCGAGCCCAGAACCATACCCTTGGCGAATATATAATCCTAAATAATTTCATGGTTTCTGATGTTTAAAAGTTATCGTTTTGATCATAAGTGTATTATACAATTACTTTGGGCCAAACTACTGCTTGACACAGTTGCGAGCTTTCTTTTACCTTGGTGCTCGTGGAGTAAATATACAAGAGGAAGCCGATCTGTTTTTTTGTAAGTTTTGTTTTGATTGTCCTATATTATCTGTTTTATTGCCATTGTAGATTCTTCCACCCGTCGGGCTACCACGCCGTCAGGTGAGTGAACTATAAACCTTAAGTGAGGCGTCTTGAACAAACTGATCCAGTTTGCTGTATGTAGATCTCGGTGTATTGTAATCAAAGTAAATTTAATGTGAAAATACAATCATGATTTCCATAGGTATTTATATTGTGATATGGTCTTTGCGGCATTGTGGAACCTTACGTTGATTTGTGGACGTTGTGTGCACGTTGATCATATATGAGAATAATGCCCTTAGAAATGTGTAATTTGTCCAGCTGTTTATAACAGAAAGGCACCACACCTTCCTCTCATTGTTCATCGTTAGTCTTACTGTATGGATCATACTAAAGAAGAAGCTTTTGTTTTATTGATCTGCACTTAGTTTGTCTGGTATGTTAGTATGCTGATCGTAAGAAATAACTCCTTTATGAAAAATCTAATTTCCCCATGTATTTTGAAATGCTGTATTTTTTTGATTTTTGGTAGGTAATAGGATCGACGAATTATGTATCATGTTGATTATTTATTGATTTGTGTACATTTTTGATAGAGTTATTGCCCTTGAATGCTATGCTGCTTCATATCGTACCTGATATCTATGTAACTGTATATTTTATATTTCAGGAAAATGGGAATTCACTGTTAGAAGTATTCGTTTTAATTTATGAACAGAGATTTTATGCCTCAAACGATAAATCTTTTAAATCTCTTGTCGATCCAACAATGTATATCAACACAAACCTATGCGCTGCTACATTAAAAAGTTATGTATAAAAAGAGTTATGTATAAATAGATTTATTCAATTTGAAACATAACATCAGAAAGATTTACACACAGGAATATAAATAAAAAATATGGTACGTAAGCATCTAGTTTGCATCTCGCCTTCATACATCTTGAGGAGGTGTCTGCCACTCTTACAGGGCTATTGTAGTATTTTCTTTTAGAAGCATTCTAGCCCTTGGTCTAAATTAACACTGGTCAGTTGTCTGATAGTTTGGGATTGAATTTTGCGAAGAATTTTCTTAGTATACCATGTGGGGATAGTGGTCTTAAAGTCAACAGAACAAACTTGATGAAAGGTAGCGAGATTGTTAGAACTTACGTGAAACCTTATTATTTGGGATTTAATAATTTCTTTGAAGGTACAGAGATTATGGAAGGATTTAGAAGGGAGTAGTTGATGGGTATGTGTAGTCTTAAAGAACACCCTAAAAATCAAAGGCCATACTGTATCGAAATTAAGTTCTAGTATACCATATTATCTAAAAAATGCAGGTTATCAAAGCGAATAGTGGGCTGGAGTTAAATATTACGATCGTGTTAATAAAGCGTGACAATGAAGAGATCAAGGTCATTTCTGGAATGCTGTTAGAGTAAACATATGTCATCCTATATATATATATGTAGTTATAGCACTATAAATGATAAGTTTGACAGTTGTCTTGGTAGCTATATATATAGAAAAAAACCTTAAATTGGATTACTAAAGAACACCAAACAAATATATGGTAATAAAATACAGTTGTAGATTTTACGCTTACTTTAACGTCAGAATATGTATCCCATCTAACGGTGATAAAAAAATAAACAAACTGCACGCTGCTTATTGTAACTAAACAGAGGTCCAAATCAACTTGTATGAGTTGTAAATATATCCACATGCTAGCATCTTCAATGGATATTATCAGTGGTCACTGATGAACTATAAACATTGATAGGGGGCGGGGTCATCCGTTTACCACATACACAATTCCGTTTTTGTTTGCGTAACTTGCCGATGTCTTATTGCGGTAGGCACTCCGTTTGTCATTACATTAGGCCAGAAATCTTTCAATTACAGGTGTGTTAGGCCTACCTTCGGACTCGTCCCAAATTGGAATTAAGGAAATATTAATTATGGTATTAAAAGGATATTTTGTGCGTTTATCTTTGTTGTGTTGAGAAAATATCCAATAAGAACATGGCCATACATTCAGAAAATGCCACATTTTCTCTAACCCAAACAACATTGAGTCAACATCTATTTCGTTCGAAAAAGCACAGAGTGGGTTCGACACCTCCCCTGGAGGAATGTCAGCAGGTAGCCTCATTAAGAGACATTCAGCGGATTCAAACACCAAATTTTACCAGATACTTTTTGTAGATTCACACGAGGGACTTCATACTGTCATAATGGACTCCAATCAAGAACCCTTGTCATGTCTTTGATGAAATACAAAAAAAAAAAAAAAAAAAAAATGAGATCGAGTGCATCAGAGTCAAATGATAAAATCCGAAATTAATCACAGCATAATCTAAAAGTGTTTGATGTTACAACGTATTCATGTGACATCCATCAAAATTGTCACTAATTTAGGTCGCTTATTAAAAGTATGGGAAAAAGTCTAGGCCTGGGACTTATTATCCATTCTTGCTTATACCATGTGGCAAGCAGAGGCAGTTCGGACACTTTTCATAGATACATTTTACTTTTGCGCAATCTGGACACTTGTGTTAATATTATGGTTTGTTTGTTTACTATATAATCTTTAATGTTATCCCTTATTAAAATCGCATCCCAAAATATTATAAATGTCTTAAGCCAGTGTAATTGGTTTCATACGAGTGGCGCTTCACTAAAGATATACACGTGCTTCTCGTGTTAGAGCTATTAACGGGTTTTCGTATCTGCACTGAAACGTTGTGTGTCAATACACCAATAAGTTGAGACTCATGTTTGCTATGTAAGCAATGCCTCTGAATTCAAAGCGTCATTCTCATGTTAGAGTGGAGTACAAAGCTTTAAATATTTGATATATAGAGCTGAAAACAGAACGTTTTATCTCGGGTTATTTCCTCCTTCGCCAAAGGGTTACTGCAAATTGAATTGGCCATTTAAGATAGACGTTTGTGACTTAAAAGTACAACCTGTATGCGTCGGAGTGATTTACTCTGGTACCCTTGTCCGGTATGTATCTTTATCCCAAAAGTACGCAAGATGAACATGACTTGTTTGCTTACCTATCAGCTTAAATCTATCTTACAAGATCAATTGTAAAAAAGACGTAATAACTGTCACTAGTAGTGTGAGGCAATTATTTAAAAAATAATACCGAATTGGTGAACAAGTGCTGTTTTTCTCAATACATTAGTTTTCGGTTGGGCGAATCAGAAACGCCCACTTCCTATTTAAACGCCGTCCTGTGGGAGATGGTGGCATTAAAAGCACCCTGAGCTGAGAGATAAGACTTGGAGAATTCCATTTATTACCAAATATTGTTTTTTAAAGATCATTTTAGGCTTATCTTTTTTAATATGAATAACTGATTACACAGTTTCTAAAACATATATGTTAAGAAATAAAGTCAGCAGTGTTTTCCAATTAATAACTCCTTGTCAACCGTATAATGTTGACAAATAAGTGTGAATAGGTGTATTTCGAATTGTGGTAAAAGTTCAAATTATTGTTTTATAAGGAATCTTTTGCGAAAATGAAATATATTTATCCCCAGAATTTTTTTTTATTTACACATTATCTGAAATAAAATTGACCAATATTATTGTGTCTCTCTGTAGATCCCCGATAGATTGTATCTCTTTAAAACTTCAAAGAAAAAGTACAAAAATATGTTAACATGTGTTAATACTGGTATTTTTCAAATGTTATGTCCTCATACCTTTCGGTATGAAAACACAATATTAAATATGACATGGCCTTTATATGATTCCGGGGCTCTCCAACAGTAAATACTGACATATTAATACACAACCATATCATGTGAACATCTTTGTCGAGAAAATAAGCGGACATCACTATAGGGTTTGAAGACATTGTCCTTAGCCAGACGGAATCCAATCTGTGTGCTGCAAAATATATATGGTTTTGTACAGTTTTATGTGACCGCAATTGATAAGTTATTAATTCTCGGCTACAACGTCGATTGAACTTAAGGGTGTAAGTTTTTCTTCTCTAAAATGCAATAACTTTTGTGTGGAAAGGGGCAAAACAAATTAATGATGGACCCAATAGTACTCAATTTGAGAACTGTATGCTCCATCATTCTAAAATCCATCCATCCATCCAACAAATTAACTAACGTCAGTGCACCTGCTATAGAATTATATCATTGATTGATTGTATTTTATTACATTGGTTAATAGAGATTAGATAGGCATTATATATTGTGAGGTAAAAGCCCGCAGTCATCCGTTGAATTGTTGTCTACGTGCTACTAAGACCATACCAACTCAATTAAGCTACGGACGATAGATGATATTTCCTCGTAAAATACAAATCTAATATTAATGTTTGGATTGAGCGTAAAGGGTTGTTCGGTTCATTCTTTATTACTAGATAAAATACTCAGATAATTTGACTTGATTGCTTTTCGTAAATATTCTTCAAATCTGATGTAAAGGTTGTCAGTTCATACCTCCTTTGTTTAAAAAGTGAGCTGCTATGACATCCTCGATGATAGAATAACTAAAAGCAAGCAACCTGTGGCAGCCGTCACTAATACAGGGAAGGACCACGCTTGTATCCTCCAACGTTAGCCGCCTACTTAGACAGATAACTTGTCCATCTGAAACTCCTTTACTTTTCCTAAAAATAGAAAGAAAGTCAAAAGTTCGATAAATAACCTTGAGGTAAGTCTTCAGAATCCGTATAATACCCGCCTAGATGCAATATATGTCTTGACATAAACTTGAAGTGGATAGCTTGCTGTCAAGTTCCGCTAATCGTATCGCATGTATCAAATAAATTGAGTAGACGCTGAGGAGGAAATCGGCAGTATAGGATTGAGAATTACCCGGATGTTGATTTATACAGCATAGTTACTAACTGAAGCATAATATAAAGACAGATTTTTTAAATTCTTGAAATGTGTTTTAAAGCATATATATATTTTTTAAATGGTTTATCTAATATATTATAATCGAATCAGCAATCGGCGAAGAAAGGCATGTTTGTGGAAAAGAGGCCTACATTCTAGATCACTTCACCACGGAAGCCATAACATTGTATATTTCGAATAAATGGAGAGTTAAAAATTGCTTTTGTCCACTGAAATTCGACCCTAAAAAAAATTAAAAGAAAATGTTTAAAATTGTAGTCTATAAAAGGTTCTTATATTTAATATATATTCTCGTAAGACCCTGTTCACCTGTGAACAAGCACTTGTTTGCTTTTAACAATTGTAATACAATTGCCCAGTTATTCATTATCGAGTTGCAAATTGAAATTTCAACCAAATGTCCAACTCTGTGTACTAATGCCCAACTCTGAGGACTAATGCCCGAACTCACTAGATAGCCCAAAATATTGAATGACCTAAATATCTAACAAACACCATTGTCCTGGCCTAGGAGTATAGGGTGTCTGTTGAGACAACCTTAGTCTAACAAATAATAGTAAGAGTTTTTTTAAAAACAGTCAGCCATTGAAGTTCCAGCATGTCTGATTTGTCTGGGATACAAATAGTTACAAACTCCTGTGTGAGCGTTCAGAAAGACATTTATACAATACTTTTTAAGGACAATATCTTAAGTTATCTGTTAGATTTCATTATAATTAGGCAATAAATGTTACTTTATGGATCTCGTTTCAGTAAAAGGTCTCCTTGTCGATGTGATAAAGATGAAGGTTTGATGCATCGCTCAACACTCTAGCACATTTAATCGGTAAGCGTCCACAGCCAGGCTAGGCTACAAATCTGACCAAAAATAGATTTTGTTTCTTTAGT
>JARFOD010112795.1:0-15274 GCA_031763545.1 Mopalia muscosa
AATTAACAGGCAACTTGAGAGACGGTGATAACCATTGTATATAATATGTATAATTTCTAATAAATGTGCAACAAACAATACTGTCAAAGTAGATCTAGCATAAATCAAACTACAAACATATATCTAAAATTTAAATAAATCAACCGATAAATATGTCAGTGAAGGAAAATGATAGCATTTTTATGTTACATAACAAGGCGATTATATGGATATACAACTTCTGGATTTATTCCATATATCCATATAATTGCCTTGTTAATTGTGTTTATTTGACATTTTTGTGTGTTTGTCGAAACGTGACGTTAAATAAAATGATGTTATTCAAAACATGATGACATCTGATGCAACCCCTGCGATGTGTGAGAATGACACAAGCCACAAAGTCAGAATGAGACATTTGCCGCGAAACATCTGGATGTGTCGTAATAAAATGTGGGAATTACAGTGTTTTTTAGTGGCATTGGAATATTATTTTTTCGAGCTAAAGAAATCCCTGAATTGAACCTAAAAATAACTAGTTGCAGGATTTTCGTCAATCATAATAGTTATACAATTCAATGCCACGTTATAAGATTTTGAATGCTGCTTTTTTCTGACATTTCGTTTGGAAAACATAAAACTGATGACGCAAATTGTTCAGCTTAAAGGGATAAACCGGGCTGAAAAAACCTTTTGGAAGGTTACCATTAAATATACTTAAATATGGCATCGACTTATCGTTCCTTCATTTATCAAATAGCCCGAGTGTTACAGGTAAACACATCCCTTCGACCAATGGCAGCTGACATTTTGGGTGTGGCCGCCTTGTCCATGACGTCACGCGACTAACACTCTTCTGCGTTACGGGTTAAGAACATGTGTGAACCAATGACCTATGTGTCAACTGTCAAAGGTTTAAACAGTAGACTCTACAGGTCTTGTAACATAGGCACCTTTTCTGAAAAAGTTTTTCCGTGTAATGATAAAAGTACATAGACATGGCCCCGCCGATAAATTTTAGTGAAGTTTGTGCATTCCACATTGTTTAAGGTCCAATTATAAAATTAATATAGCTCAATTAGAAAATAAGAGAGAATAATTGAGTACAAGAGGTGATGCTCGTTTTACCTATATGCATTTTATTGCAGACCAGAGTATCGCTTTAACAGTTCGGGTCTCGTGGGTAATCCCTTTCACCACACAATCTTTCAAAGTTTACGGTATTCAAACTTCACACTGTTATATGCACTGTGAGCTTGTTAAATAATTGTGAGTGATAGACAATACATCTCAACAATAGAGATTTGATTTCAAAGTGTAGGAGTATCGCTTTCAATTTGAGCAGCACATGGCTCTAGGAACAAGCTCCAATTGAAGACACATTTGGCTGCCCTGGTGGAATCTAATCCCCAATCATCCTCCATACTCAACCAGGAATACTGTACTGTCTAACTGACTAACGCATCGTGTGACCGCCGAGTTAGGTCGGAATAAAACGCTCCCATGGGCTGGGACAAAGGAGAAAATAATGCCTTCATTTATCGACTCAATGGAAATGACAAGAGAATTCCGCCCTGTAAAATCGCCAGCAATCCGGCATCTAATCTTCTGGTAGATGTTGGGAGATGTGATTTATGTGATTGGCGTTGAGGGAGAGGTATGTGTATCTAGATAGCAGACACTACAGGTCCAGTACTACAAGCACCATAACTGTGATAAATCTAAAGTCTTCCAATAATTCACAAAATTCACTGTAGTATTAGGAGGTATGATTAATGATTACATATCAGGAGTACTGTAAAATAAACAAAAAACTTTTCTTATTGTAAATACCCTGATTGAAGGCTATTAATAATAGACTTGAAGTGTTTGGGGATCCCTCAACGTTACAAAAGCAGGGGTTATGCTATGGATGTGGTGTACTACTTCGGTTGCAGTCAAAATATCAGAACAAATATTCTGCAAGAAAAAAAGCTGTTACCGTGTTATTTGTTATACTATGTGTATGAACCCATGCATACCATTGGCAGTGAATTTATCTTGTCAGTCCTTTATTGGCTTTGAATACAAAACGTTTTGGTTTAGCTCGTGATGTGTGGACACTTATACAACTAAACCCATCATTTTGCTCAGATTACACAAGCAATAATGTTTATGATTGAAAATATTGCGTTTAATCAGGGAACACATGAATGTATCTGGGTTGGCACACGCTTTGTCATGGCCCATGGCTCAATTTGGCGATACTGATCCATCAACTGTTCAACATTAATGCCATGCATAGACCCATTCTAACGGGTTTCACAGCTTTGACATATCATATTTGATATTCGTAACTATGCCACTTAGAAACCTCAACAATTCCACAAATTCTCTCAATTTAACCCCTCTTAGATGACAGAGGACAAAAATCAATCATTTAGTTTTTAGAGGAGACATTCTTTGATCTGTCCCCTGGTGATTGGTGGTCACTGTTTAGTTCAGTATTACTTCCAATCGTATTGTTTTCCACAGAACCTGATCATTTCCCTGTGACTGGTTTATACTCCAGATACAATTCTAAAGCCATGATGGGGAATGTCGTAAACTGGGTAGCAATATAGTGTCGTAGAAGAGGAAAGTAAGGGGGGAATTTCTTTTGATAATACCGTGTTCACAACACATACAGATGCGAATGATTTAAAACCACACATGCCGGCCGTGATGTTTTGCGATGTTTTGCAGAATTTGATCAAATACTATCTCAACAGTCCTTGGACGCTACTCCAAGTTCCAGCAGTCGTGTTCAGGCCTCATACAGACTATTGCCAAAATTAAACAATGCGTTATATTCTCTTGAGGAGCGAAACACTGTCTAGTAGTGTACTTTCAGGTTACCACGAGTGTAGTTTTTTTCTACAGATTTCGGAAAAATACAATCCAACTCACGGGCTAAACCGAAAGACGCCTAGTTTGAAGTTGAACAGTATATTTTTTCAAATAATCATGTTCACAACAAATGGATACCTATATAGTTAAAAAAAATACCCACCGACGGCCATAATGTTTTGCGGAATTATATGAAATGCTATCTCAACTTACGCAATGAAGACAAAATTGTTTTGCGCAACTTCATCCCGGGTCTGATGACGGGAGAGCTGTTTAGCCGACTCGTTCACACAAATTGTGACGTATGGAAAGACAGATAATATTTGTAAGAAAACACCATCACTGCTCTGACTACAGTAGGACAACAATCAACGGTATATATTATACGTACCCCAGGCCACAGCGTAGTAGAGCTTGTAATTCGGTTTACCGGAAAATACGGACACTGCTATCATATTATGTAGATATAGACCTTCTATAAACATCCACATAAACATCACGCTATGGCTGTATTCCAACAAAGCAAGGTGGATATGACACATTATAGGCTGAAAATAAACAGAAAACAAAGCCGATTGATATTTTATTGGATTATTTATATATCGGTCACGCAAAGTCGTCTATCTTTCTTCCAGACTTAAATATAGCAGTAACGGTTTTACTGTTTAAAAGTAGCAATAAATGGATTGCAGCTAATGACAAATAGTAATGGTATGGTATGAATGGTTGGGACAAAGCGTGTATGATCGGATGAGGATGTTTATGTTACATCAACGTTAGTATTTTAGACAAATTATTAGCTCCTGATATCAATATTTGGTACACGATGTCTATGTTTGGACCATAATATGGTTGGGGAGATTGTCATAGTCTGCATTTTTTAGCTGCTTTCTTTCCCTTTATTTAGTTCTATTGACACTGTTATACAATGGCAAGCTGTTTTATCACTTCTATCTTTATTCTCCATGTGTTGTTTTATTCTTCACACATGTTCAATTATTTTTCGCAAATGTGAATTTTTTTCTCACATTTTTAAAATCAAGGACTTTTTTAATATCTGCATAATAATTTTGCATCTGTGAAAAATAATTTAACATATGTTGAAAAGATTTCTGAATATGTAAAGTAAATTTTATTTTACATAATTACGTGAAATGTCTTTTTACAAAAGTGAAAATCTTTCTAACATGAGTAAAAAAGACTTGTGGTATGAATGGTTGAGAGAGCGCGTTATATATCGTACAACTGTACAAATTAAACAACAAACAACCGACTTCTCGTTGCCCATTAACTTTCTCGACAAAGGCAGTTAATCTTAATTGGAACAATCAAAACAAAATCACGCGAGTCACGCGAGTTTTCTCGAGACTGGGCCCATCTCTGGACCACGCTAAATCATTACCTTTTCATACTATTGTGTATATATATTTTTATTTTTTTTTAAATTAATTTGCTGCTCATTTTATCATGAAAAACAAATTATACACTTTTCATGGGCAGCCCATGTGGGTCCAACGTAAAGCCCATGCATTATCATATGGGCCTCACGTGATCGTGCTGGCTGGGTTACTAGGCACGGTGAAAATATGCACCGAACTATACGACACAGTTCAAAGAGCAAGATTTCTAGCAAGGTCTTCCAATATACATACAAAATAAAAATTTCTTACTGCCTGAAATATTAGGCCTTTTATCCTAGCTGCAGATCCGGCCACTTCACCTCCTTTAGCCCTCGCCACTTCTTGATCAATGTAGTATATAAGACGTAATAAAACCTGAACTCCAATGGCCACGAACAAATTTCTGTGAATTCGCGTCCGGTGACAGCGGAGACTCCTATAGAGGCCAGACAAAATTGGATTATATATAGAATGTTAGCAACTCATAGAGATGATTATATGCAACATTATGTAGCTCTTGAGAACCGGGCCAAACGAAACGTATATATTGTAAACAGTTTCATATAATTTTATAATCCATAAAAAGTAGCAGACCTTCTTCTACTAGCTTTCTGATGTCCAGTTTACAAGCCTGTGGAATAGATTATGCTAGCATACGTGATATACGATGTCGGAATATATAATATCAGTGTGAGCATGTGTCAAATACACTAGCTGGATACGATATACACGATGTTAGAATACGTAATATATGATACCAATATGTCAGAATATCTTTTACACAATGTCAAATTACATAATATACGAACTTAGTTCAAAATCTGTAAGTTACATTTCAGAACATTCAACAGCTTACATACATATTTTGAGCTAAGTTCTCCCTTTTAGATTATGCTTCTGGGTGAACAATAAAAAAGGACTCGTACAATAAAACGCCATATTGGATTCAGTTTTGTAAAATAACCTATAACTATATTCTGGCGCTGTTGTCAGATGTGATATGACATTGCTATGTTACTCTTGGTAATTGTGACAAAATATACATTGGACAATCACAATAATTGTAGATCCTGGCTCTACAAGCCGTGTGTAATTTACACAGGATCATATAAAAGTAGTTCGTGTGCCCCTATACTTACCTAAAGTAAGAGAAGATCATGAGGGACAAGATGACAGCGATAAGCGACACAACCAATCCTATAATATCTAAAGTCCGAGTACCACGTAACACTGAACGCATCATCTGGAAAAAATATTTCAAACATTTATAAGGATAGTTTACATATGTTTATTTTAAGCATATTTTATATACACCATATTTCATAGCAGCACAAAGCTACCACGGCTTACTTCAGGTATCTGTACATTCGTGAAATATTGTTGTGTACATCTAACCCATTTAACTGTGTAATCTAACTCTAGGTATTAGCATTCGATATACGACAGAACATTGCTAATTTCCACACACGAATCCCGTCAGCAGAATCCCACGGTAAGATGTACGCTGGTTGTGTTAAGTAAACAATTCAATAATTGCCAATGAAAGTAATGTCCATTTGAGTTTAGAGTTGAATCAGATGAATTTAACGTGTTAATATTTCATTTACTCAAAAGCGTGGTACACATTTCAAACCAAATTGATTAAATATATCGTCCCATAATTCAACATTTTTTAGTAAAACAATGTTACTTATTTTGTTCATGTTGGAAAAATATTAACAAATGTCAGTATTTTACAACTGTATGTTTTTCTTAATTTTCCAAAAGAAATAGCTTTTTTCACGGAACTCTACCTAATCCGGGGTCAATGATTGATTATTTTGTAGCGTTAATATCCTGCGATAAATGAGAGACGCATTCGTCTATATTATTTATCTAATCGCAATATGCATAGATAAACATTTCAATAAGTTACCATATTGGCACCAGGATGAAGATTAATTAACACTGATGACTTATGTCATACTTGAAAAAAAAAAAAAAAAATCCAAGTTTGTATATTGGTCTTAATATTTTTTTTTTTACCGGTAGACCAGAAGCATTTCCAGAGAAGACTAAATCGGCCTGTAAATTGGTATCGCAGAGAAATAGAAAATTAACTAATTAGTGTACCAAGTAAAGACAATATATACAAAAATATACCCCCCAACAAAAATGACATATACACATAAATATATCTGTCTCCAACATTTTATCTTATGTTCCATGGTTTCATTGAGATGTCATGGTTGATATGCTAGCTCTTTCCAGTACACAGTGTAGCCAGATGACACAAGGCGGTGCTTTTAATTACAAATAACGGTAGAATTTGATTTCTCCTAGTAAACGAAGATAAACCTAGTACTGCAAGACCTTGGAGTTAGGTTTGCCCAAAGGCCATATCTCGGTGCGTCTTATTATTGTGAGTCACTGACAGTGTTTAGATATATTATTTAATTACCGGATCCGCAGTATTAAGGTTTCCTGTAGATTATATCTATATACGGATGTATATGTTTGACAACCGGTCTAACATTTAAATTAATTTTCATGCCTGCCCAAGAATGAGAATATCTGATTGTAATAAAGGCATATTTTATTTCGAGAAGTCAGCTTGATTAGGTTTCCAGTTTGTGATTTCGAAAATTTTGCATAAAAACATGAATAGCTAGGGTAAATAAGACTTAAATTATAGTCATACTAGCTGTCAGTTGTGGATGGGAAATGATTTTCAAATGTGTGCCTATATGCAACTAACGCTGGGCTAGTAGTTTGTTGTAAAGGGACTAACATAATCTTCGTCAGATAATCAACTAATCCCTCCATCCATCAGGTCTGGTTTATCACTCCTCATGAGCTAGGCTTCAATTTAGCATTAAATGACGGCTTCCTTTTTCCATTTTCCTGTCGCCATTGCATACGTCCGGCCATAACGGCATGCCCTAAATTTTCAAAGGAACCCCCAAAACTGCACTGCTTTTGATCTGGTCCTAAAAAAGTGATTCAGGCAGCTTCAAGCCTCACAATCCTATCCATATTTGCCCCCTAACATTAGGTTTCGGTCATTTTTGACCATTTGTCGTCGCTATTTCTTTTGTTTTACTAACCTTTCAGTTTGAATAAATAAATTTTAAATTTCAAAAGGTTAAGTGATGCGCATTATAACCGAGAATATAACGAAGTGTTTGAAATAGTAAGCGACTTTACTGGATAATGATGACCGAAGAATTGATTTTAGGGCCGGATCAAAGGCAGTGCAGTGCAGTATCTGCATTCCTTAAAAAAATTCAATGCATGTCCTTATGGCGTCGATACCTCCCATACAAAATGATTATAAGCCAATAGGCAAAGTAAGGCGTCATTTAAAGCTAGGTTTATGATGTATCGACAGACAATTGTTTGAGAAGTTTAATCTGAACCTACTTTTATTTATTGCAAATGCGCAACACGGTTCAATCAGTTAGTCGACAAACAAACAAAATGCGAAATCAAGTAGAAAAAGTAAGTTATTCAATAGGTCACTATAGTTATTGTTTGAATTATACACGATTTATACAATTTGTCACTCCGCCCGTGACAATAACAATGTATCAAGATTTTTATGCCTCATGGCAAATTACAATGTCCCGATTCGTCGAAAATACATAACGTGCCACAAAACAAATAAAGATGTTACATAAGTTCTGTCGATGATGTGCAATAATAATAATGTTGCACGATGAAGAGTGGAATCAAAAGCTATTATTGTGCAGGTCACTTGAATGCTTAATACAGTAAAGCGGACGTGCCCCATAACGTGGAAGTGTTTTCTTTTTAATGGCGGCTGTTTCCGGATCACAGAGGAAGACGATATAAACGTGCTTCGCCCCAAACACTGTAACGAATACATTTTGTAATAAGAAAACAATCAGCCATAGTAATTGAACATTACCACTTGCCAGCTCTTGGTGAGTATCAAATGTCTCCATCTGGCAAATCATGATTTAAAGTTCTCAAACACGCAGTATTTGTTTCCTATCCGATTATTCTTTTTTGTAGACAACAAAATAAGAAATGCCACTGCTACAGAGCTTCGTATTTCGACAAGGTAAGAGCGATATGAGGTAGACCACGTGACAATACGACTGGTGTAAACACCAGTTGATTAAGCCTTTTGTTCTTAATCAAGCTGATGCGTGTGGATGTTACATACCTCTACTTCTTCTACAGATTTATTCCCCATATATCTGTCAAAAAGTCGCCTTGCAGGAGGGATAAAGCAGTCATCAAAGTTCGTCCAACCCTTTGGTCCCATGCTTCTGTCGCCGGGAGATCGGCCATCCCATTCCCCACCGTCACCACATCTACGGTACGCCAATTCTGAAATATCAAAATGGACATTATACAATCGATTTCTCTGCCAGATTTGATTTGCGTTGAGCTACAACGATTTTAATACTATAATAGAAAACATACTTGTTTAATAAGTGCCAAATACAACAGTAGATGTTTATATAGGACAAGTAATTCCACCAACGTTATTCACGCTAACCTCTATTAACATTCCACCACATTCCCTTTAAATGTATTTCTCGAAATATGCTGAAGTGGCTGCATTTAAAAGAGAACACCCTTGGTAAAAGTATCATTCCTTTATACACTTTTATTCATTTGTGTTTTGTGTTTGTAACCGATTTTACACGAAATGTGAATGTTATGCAGATATGGCGATAGTGTGTCCCTGGCATAGTGGTAAGCGTGTGCGCTTACTAATCTATTTCAGTCTGTCGACCACCAGGTATACGAATGAGTCACACAGTGTAGTTCAGGCAATCGGAAGTGTGGTTTTTACAAGGTTTCTTCACAGTTTTCAACCGAAATTATACAAGGAAAAGTATTAAATTGACAGTGAATTATCATATAAGTGAAATACCATTGAGTACAACATTACACCCCAATGGGACACAAAAGCAAACCAATGCGGCGATTGTGAAACAGAAAGGTCCCTATTGGTGCCAACCAATTACCAATTTATGTCTTATCGAATTTACAAAGCAAAGTTTGTAAGTGGCCGTGTTTGTTCGTATGCTTTCCGCGCAAAAACGCACTAGATAATTTACACAATGCAGAACATTATTGTATCGTGGAGGAAAATAAAAACTTTGAGATGATTTCATGAATTAAGTGTTCGAACTGTCATAATGAAAAAAGTTTTTTTTTTTACTCTCATTAATACCACCTGGCTGTGTTCCATGTTATGTTGACTACCCGTGAAATATCAGAGCTTGACATTTAAAACCATCAGCATAAAATAAAACTCTTCCACATTATTGAATGGAATATTAACAGGAGACTTCGCTTAAGGAAACATTATGTTTTATATAAATGGTACTCATTCAATTGAATCCAGTTAAAACAACAAGTTAGTTATTGTGTATATACCGAGTAAGCATTAGCCTCCATTGATTCCTGTGTCGTATATTATATGTATTTGGAAATATAGAAAGTTTTACAATGCTACGCTGGAAGAATGGGATTACTTTGGTGACTATGCTGTTTAATTCTATTTAGCCTGCAGTTACAAGGCCGCCTACGCCCGCAAATAAATTTCTGGGTCTGGGTCAAAATAAGACGAATAGAAATAATGACATCCTTTAGGGGCACTGGCATGGAAGAAATCTATGAAGCGATGTCTGTTCAATAATCAATCCTGTTCGCTGAGTATATTCTGCGGAATCTCAGAGTTAAACTACGCAAATTCACATATCCAATACAGTGTGTCTCCACATACTGGGTTGTATTGGTTTATAAAGATATACCCTATACGCGGATTCGTATATCCAGTACAGTGTGTCTTCACTTACTGGGTTATTATTGGTTTATAAAGATATACCCTATACGCGGATTCGGATATCGAGTACAGTGTGTCTTCACTTACTGGGTTATTATTGGTTTATATAAACATACTAATATGCAGATTGATTTATCCAATACAGTGTGTCTTCGAATAATGGGTTATTATTGGCTTATATAAAAATACTAATACAGTCATATATCCAATACAGTGTGTCTTCACATTCTGGGTTATCATTGGTTTATATAGATGTACTAATATATGCGCATCGATATATCCAATACAGTGTATCTTCACATTCTGGGTTACCATTGGTTTATATAAAAATACTAATATAAAGAGTCATATTTCCAATACAGTGTATCTTCACATTCTGGGTTACCATTGGTTTATATAAAAATACTAATATAAAGAGTCATATATCCAATACAGTGTGTCTTCACATTCTGGGTTATTATTGGTTTATATATATTTTTTATAGATGTACTAATATGTGGATTCATATTTCACATCGGTGTGTCTTCACCTTCTGGGTTATCATTGGTTTATATAAAAATAATACTATGCACATCCATATATCCAATACAGTGTGTCTTCACACACTAGGTTATTATTGGTTTATAAAGATATAACAAAATATAAGTCTGCTTTGATCAATTTGTGCCGGAGTGAAGAAATAAACTACATAAACCATGAACAAAGAACAATCAAGGTTTTGAATAGTTACAGGGTATACAATTAGTTTCAGCTTGAGGATTATGCCATTCCGGTAAAGGAATTTACTGACATAATAAGAAAAGTAAATCCCTTTTTTGGATTTCATCCGAGCAGACAGAACAAATCAAAGTAATTAACACACAGTTTTCGGTCTATTGATACTAATTGATGAGCTAGATTACAATCTAAAAATCCTAGAAGAAACCTTATACCTTTCCTGGATTTCAATTTAGCGACAAAATTGTCTCTGGTTTCACTTCTCATCAAAAGCGTTCGGCATTTTCAGAAGTTATTAAGACTTGATGACACATTATTGATTCTTCTAGAAACCTGTCAGCCGTCATCCCAAAGCAAAATACGTTCCCGATATGTGTTAATCACTCACATTTAGTGTCCATAACATTAGCCACAACAAGTTATACTACAGTCCCAAAACGTGGAATGTAAGGCCACCATACCAACCTTACGCTATTAGCTGGATAGAACACGAAATCTTGTAAAGTACCTGAACTGACGATGCACATGTGCAACAAAAGGCATACTACTAAAATTCAATTGTAATGTCGGACGCTTATAGTTTTAACACATGGCTTAATAAGCTCATGTTTCCACATGATTACCTTAATTAATATGTCTTACGCATTATGACCACATAGTTTGAAGCTTAGCCGGTCTAGTGTCTGCCACACTATTAGTCGAGTCATTTTACCATTGCTTATCTCCACATCAATCTCTTGGTCAGCTATAGCAGGTGGCTATACGACCAATGTTCTTTTTTTTTACACATACCTGTGTATGTTTTGTTCAAACTTAAATACAAAGTAAACAATTGGAAAGACCGCTTTTTAACCTACTCTTTGCAAATTTGTGCCAATTCTTATGTATTCAAATTTAGTTTATGAGAGTTTACTCATTTAATTTTCCAAACCCATCTGAGAGATATCAGCCCAAATGTGTGATGTGTGATGGACATTAACAGTTTGAAACGCATGCCAGACAGAATGATAACATTTATTTACTCAGTACCTGGCAATATTTCGGTAAAAATTCAATATAATATACTTTGTTTGGTTTAATAACGACAATAAACACACGGTCAGTTAGGGTCTATTCTCGGCAGATTAATTCTCAAGCTAGTTTTAAGCTTCTTAATTTAGTAAAAAGTTTTTAAAAAATTACTGAAGGGCTAGATGTTAAAATCTAAAAAATGGTTTTCCCTTAACAGGCCTACTTTTGACCAGATTTATTTGGTTGTTTGGACAGTCACATGAGGTAATACAGATAAATCACAAACATAATGGCTTTTTGTTCAGGTGTTGCTCTGAGAGCACCAGTACAACATGAAGCTCCCTCCAACCACTGGCCCTGTTGAATAGAAGACTTACTTGTAGGATCCAATGAGTATAAAGCCGGACAGTTCTGTTGTATAATATCTCCAGCTCTTGTAGGAGCCCAGCATAGCACACTGTCAAATGTAGCATTGCAGTATAAATCTAAACAAAAGATAGATTATTGAAACTCTTCATTATTTGCAATAACATGTGCACCTAGACATCAACATTAGACAACAAGTCTAGGCTGCTATGGTTATTGTTTTCATATCCAACAGATTGCCAGTAATTCAGCATTAAAATCCCACATAAAACTAAATTCTATGCTCGCATTCAACTATTTGGAATTTGAATTTTAGGCAACTTTTTCATTGTGATAACTTTTGAATATTACAATTTAATTAAAAATGATAACACCATAGTTCCATTTGTGTCTCAAATGGTCCAGCAAAATTAAACACAATGTCATCATTACATGTAATATGCAACACCTATCATATAATACAGAAACAATATATGGACTTTGTGAACTAAAAAAATGCGTCTTAGATGTCTATGTATGTAGCCGTGAACTGTTCAATGCTTTAGAGAAATCGGTATATATGTAACTAGTATTAAAGCGCTACTTACAGCCGTCGTCGGGTGGAGAGACCCGGTCATCCAACGATTCAATACACTCTTGTTCATTCTTGATGTCCAGAAACTGTTGGTATGCATGCTGAGCCATTGTCAGACCATATGAAAATACCTGGTGAAGAAATACAAGTGGAATATCAAGATCTGCATCTGCTGCATATATATCATCTTCTGGTTGCTTCCGATTCATGTTAGCACCTCATGTGTCTCCAATGTAAACAAGAAAACACAAATGTTGTCAGCGACCGTGGAGACAAGGGAAGCGCTGATGTTAAATGTGAGGATGCTCACGTCACAATTGCCAGGTGTGCGAGCTAGATTGCCGATGCGAGCCTGGCCTTTTACGGGAGCTATTGCTGATTCGCTTCACAAGAACATTAGCTCTAGAGGTTGGTCCTTCGGGATATGGATAAGAAAACGAGTAAAGCCAATGAGGGTCGGATTATGTACACAAGGTTAAATCACATACAATTCCCACTGCTTTTTATTCTGTTCGTCGCCCGAGCGTTTGGCTATACAAAAAAAAACGTTACAAGAAGCATTGATGGCTTTGCTTTGGCTTTTTGTTGCTGTGTTTTTTTTTTTTGTTTTTTTTTTTACTCTCGCAAAAATATGTCTGGAGGTGTATATTCCTATCGATTTTCGTGCGTCCGCCTTTAAGTCATTCCATATATAATAATCTAATTTCAAGATCCAGGGACGCTTCATCGTGGTTAGCGTACAAGTATACGCTAACTTATTCCCATAGTTCGATGTACCGTTGATAAAACTTACAGTTATTTCATTTCGAGAATTTTAACCATAATTACTGTCAAAAATATAATTCTTGATTTCACTGTTTCTGCATGATTCCTGTTTGAGATATTGTTCTAACTTTGACTTGCAATTGAAGAGAAAAAGTACCAATCAAACTGGCCTTCGTTAATCTGCGCGGAAGTTTAATCTCAGGGACTTTATAATCTTCGTTTTCATTATTTATTTTTTTCTGATTGGTTTGTTGCGATAATGTTCCAATCTTTTGGTGGGACATCATATTGTACCACACCAGAGGTTAACTTTTTTTTGATATTCTGAACTTATTTTGTTCTGGGTAGCTGCCTTGTGTTTATTATAATCAGTTATTTCATGGCAGTTCTAGTATCCACAGTTTTATTTTATAGACGTGTACTACGGAGTATTCTGGGGCCTTATTCCTGTTGGATCATGTTTATGAGAAAATAGCACACGCAGAGGGGTCTGTGCACATTTGACCAGAGATACATGAGGTGCAAATATAAAATAAGAAATACTTTAGGGACTGGATGTATATATTACTATTTGCCTCGTGTATAGGGTAAAATATCGCATTTTAAGGGGTTTTTTTATTGTGTATTATTATCTGAATGAGGCGCTGTCCCATTGGCATACAGAAACTGTCCACGAAACTGCTGACTAAGTCGGTTCACACCGGATAGGTTTATGTAAGAAATGAGTCTGTTCATAATGATGATTATCTCACCAGATATGTTTCGTTTCGGTTTCATCGCTTTAACACTTGCATTTAATGCTCCCTCTTGAACATTTATGTCTTCGCCTATAGGAGGCATCTTTACATATCGAGGATTCTGTAGCTTCCGTTAACTAATTAAGTAGATAAATCCCACAAAACTATATTACATGAAGCCAACTTATAAATACAGTCTCTTATATATTGTTTTTGTCAATAGTTCTGATGAATTTGTCTTACGTTTGTTTAAGGGAACATTTTTGTTTAATTCTGAAGTTGTGATACCCATTGCAGCTATTTAAATCCCCTCCCCATACCCCTCAACCCCACCCCTAACAGCCGGTACACCCAACTCATAGATTGTACATTTGTAGAGCACACAATATTTTCAAAACAATTGTATTGTAATGGAAATTTGTACCCAGCATTTTCTGTCTGTAATTTAGAACATTAAATGTGAGTTTCTACTTCCTCTGCATCTATTGAGTAAATGAAACCAGACATTTTTAATTTGCAGGAGAAATATCCTACAGAGACGAGAATTGTATGATGCAAGATGTCGTTGTTATGATTAATCTTCATTCCGTCAAACATTTAAGCTCGTTAAACGTCGGTAAATCTCTGTGACCAAATTGGATAAACGGAATGAAACTTGGAGACTAAAACGTTTAAACATTTATGAACATTGACTCCACTGGCAATCGAGCCCAAGGTCTTCAAGTAACACGTCAATCACTCTCCAAATGAGGACATCCCAGTCACACCATCTATCAATAGTCTACTCCCTGCCCTGCCTTACATAGATATATCTGTATTATCTTAGCGTTTGGCACCACATGCAGACAGTAGAATGTCAGATACCGTACCCAAAAGATGGATACACTTATTTCGGGGTAATTGTAACATAGTATAGGTGTTGATTAAATTAGAATACATCCACTGAATTTGTGATCTATCATACCCTTTTTACAATAAAACTATATGTGTCAACAGATGAACAAAGACGGGGAGGGGGGGGGGGGGGGAGGGGGTACTTGAACGAATT
>JARFOD010112806.1:0-15273 GCA_031763545.1 Mopalia muscosa
TGTCCCCTCTTAGACTCTTCTCTTCAAACTATCTTAACAGTGTGGGCGTCAAGATCCATTCATGGATCTCTTGTTGTATTAGCACTGCCATAAATCTTAAGCCATAACGACTGTATTAACATTTGAGTACACTTTCAAGAAAATTTGAAGACAAATTTCTATTGTAAATAATATCTCACGTTCAACTTCAATATGGTGATTTAAAATTAGAAATCTTCATACAAAGTTACATGAAAGTGTGTTGATTTACATTTTTAACTTGGGTTGATACAAAATCTCCACTTTTTCAAAATTAACAGGATCAAGTCATGTTTGTATTCCTACACGATGAATTTTTAGATCTAATAACATTAAAAGTACAAGTAATTAATATGCATATAATGAGCTGAACAGATAATATCCCTCTCCTCTCATGTGTGAAATTTAAGCACAATCGGGCTATTCAGTGCATACCAGAACTTTGACACTATTTCCTCTAAAACACTACTCCCTTCCTTAATATAAACATAATCAATAGGCACAGATTTCCATATAAGTTAAATAATCAGACAAACTGTGCGTAAATTTTCAGAGAAATTCCCTAATATATATACATGTACTTACAGTAGCCTGTACATGGCTGACCCTGATGACAGGAGTATGACATAAGCTCACCTTACTTCGTACAAGTGAGCTAAAAAAAAGATGCTGTACCAAGTGTATTTCCATTTTACAGTGGCTTTGATAGAAACATAACTTTTAGTGACCCATGCAATACCTGTTCAAATTTTACATTTTCACGTCATATCAAACATCTGAACAGATATATTTGATATGTGAATAATGAATTGTCCTTTGAAAGTCTGGTCATGCTCTTTCTTTGTTAGTGTTAACTGAATACCTAGCTGTCATAAGTCAAGTGAAACATTTATCAGCTTGGTTGGTTGGTTTGTTTGATTGGGGTTAACACCGTACTTGAGGGTCTTTCACTCATATCATGGCGTGCTAGCTAATGGGTGAAGGAAACCCCCCCTTCATACCTCTGACAAGAAATATTTATATGACAATACATAGACATCACAAACAGATTGGTTTTACAGTGCCCCTAAGATTGGAGGGCATCAGGAATTTCCCTGGCTCAGTGATGAGCACTAATCTGCCTTTCTGGCAATGGCCTTCTTTGCTGAAACATTTCTTTTGTCTTGTATTTAAAAATCAGTTTTTAAGGATGTATTGAGAATTCAGTTCACTCCAGGCCATCCATAGAAGCCCTGATGGACACCTACAAGTGAACCTTTCGGCACCAATGAAAATAAGCAATAGCATTTAAGGGTTTTGTTTGTGGCACCTAGTACTCAGGATTGCACATGTCTTAATTTGTCAATTGCGCTTGTGCTCTCTCCTCCGTGCAATAACCATACATACCACAATCACACACAAAAAAAATTGAAATTTAATTTTGGTGCCAACATTCTCAGTTCATATGATGATTGTATTTACAAGTGTAAATACACAAATTTACAAAAGATACACGAAATTCACTGACACATTTTTAAGAGTTTGTATAGTCATTCCCATCACAATGTTGACAAAAGTATCTGGAATATCAGTACTATCATTGTTGGGTTGCTTCACTGTCTTGTTGGTTTTCAGAACACTTTAATTATTTAAATCCCTGACTTGAAAAGAATCTAAAAAATGCTCCATGCTTTCCACTATTTAAGTTTATGACCAGAGAATCGCTTCCATACATGAAGTTTAGAACATCCTGTTAATAGAAAGTAGCCATTCCTCTCTACCCATTCAATGTAAATGTTTCAAAGTTTATGGGACAAGAAAAACTATGTCCCAAAATCTTGTTTTGAATAGCAACCAATCCTTTCTACTCGTTTAGAAATGTGACATAGGATCCTCATCTCGATACCTCTTCATTCTGAAAGCCTCCAATTCCTCCTCCGTTGGTGCCTTTGCTTCAAACATACTGTTATACGGTCGTTTCCTTTCATCCATCGCTAACAACTCATCAGCCTTCTTTTGGTGCTCCATTTCTTTCTCCAAAGCCTAGGGCAGAAAAATAGGGAAAAGGAATTAATTAAGTTTTTCATTACATTTTTAAATCAGGACTAAAGCAGTTTAACATGTTGTTGGTCAGCTGTCAGCATAATTGTGGCTAGAGAAAGCTCTCTTCCACTTGTAACCTACATATAGTTGTGAGCATCATGACCTTAGAGGTAAATGTATTTCACTTGTGTTACCAATCAATAAAATCTTTGTTCTGTTTGAAAAATAAATTTCCTCCAGTGCTTAATAAGAAATGACTATGCTGGAAACATACTCTCCTCAGCCAGAGAGCTGTTTTGTGTTATATACTTATTCTGTTCCATGTGGTTAAATATATATTAAAATGATATTTAAGTATTCCAAAGCAACTTCTGTGTTATTCTAATTTTTTTATAGATGATCTTTGTTAGAAACATTAAAGAGCTCAAAAAGGAGATGAATGGGGGATAATTGTATCCATAAAAAAAAATTCTGGGCTAAGGGGAGTTCAACTCGATTAAGTATTTGAGTAGTTATTTCTTTAATAATAATTTGAGGGAAAGACAAGTGATTTGACAAGCTTTCAGAGTTTGTCTCATCTAAGTTAAAAGTATAATCATCTAACACAGTGATGAAAACCTGTGGCTGTTAAAATTCACTAGACAACCTCCCCATGGGAGAAGAATCCTGTACATTGTTTTACATTTCTTTGTTTGTTTGATTGGAACTTTGACTCAAAGGTATTTCACTTATGGGACGACAGATAATCCAATTCACACTGTTCCCTGCCTAATTACGTTGGAAAACCAAGAGGAAGCCTCCTAAAAGCCAACCCCACAATTGCTCCATCGTATTATAATTAACCTGTGCACTAATGTTGAAGCCATCCGTATGTTAGACCCCACTTGACATGCGCAGACAAACAGAAATATATGCAGATGTAAAGACCAAATAAGAACAGTTCTCATGGACCAACAAGTTGGGTTTCCTCTTTCTTACCTCTTTCAGCTTTCGTTTTTTCTTAGCGTTTTCCCCTTCACTATCACTTTCTGATTTGTGATGTTTCTTATGCTTTCTTTTTTTCTTCTTTCTTTTCTCCAACTTTTCCTTGTGTTGCTGGAGTTAAAAAAGCAAAAATAACAACAAAGAGAATTACAATAATTGTTACTTTTCACGCCATAATTAAGGTTATTTCACTCACATGACAGCATCCCAGCCCACCCCTGGGTCAGTGCCATGGGCGAAACGGATAGAACTGGGTTTCCCCATGGTTTTGCAAACTTAACTTAGGAGGACCTGTTCATAGGTTTCCCAAATTAATTGCAGTCTTCATCTAACTTTGCATTTTGCCACTGATTTTGATAAAAAATTTATCATCCCATTATCAATCACGTATTTAAAAAATCAGCAAACTAGGGTATAACAGTTACCTCACAATGTTTAAGAGGACTGATTTCAAGGTCCTGACAGAACAGATTACAGGGCAGGCCTGCAGTCTCATATGTGTGGAGCAGCGATAACATCATTGGCAATAAACGGTCAATTAAACTCTTCCCCAATCAAATATTATGATCAGGCACATAGTTGATGGTCTAAAGATAAACATGCTTCCATAAATGAAGATACATAAATGCTCTAAAACATGAAGTATACAGATACATTTAAAACATGTCCCCAATAGCGCCTCACCTTACATCTGCCTAAGGGACATATTCCCTCCAAGGTAACAGTAAACATTTACCTCTACTAGTGATTTAGGTGGTTCCTCCTCTGTTATATCCTGCCCAGACCCTCTCATTATCGATAAAACACCTGCCTAAAATAAAACCAACAATAACATAGATCAATACGGCATTACAAGGGTATAAAAGACAGATGTAAGTATAGAACAAAATGTACTGATGTTGATGACAAGACGATTACAATCTCCTCTTGTAAACTTTGATTCAAATCTGAAGAGTTGATCTCAAGTTAAGTGTTGCAAATATGGACTTCAGCACGAGATGGGTTCACCTGCATGCGAACATATGCTAAAATCCATGCAATGGGACATCACGACACATGGAATAATCCTGCAGAGTTTTATTAAAATATGATAAGCCTTCTTCTTGTTAATGGTCAGTAACCCCATACCAATATACATCCTGTCTAATGACAGGTGTATAACAATAAAAACTTAATAACATATAAACTTCTTTTTAAGCCTTAGCTCGGAGAGAAAAAGGAAGCGCCCTCCTAATCACCCTCTGTTTACTACTAATCTCATTTAGAAATTTCAATTCAAGCAACAAAATATAAATGAGCTTACCTCTGCTGCTTCCTTTCCGGCTTCCCCTGTGCAGTAGGATTCTTTAACAGAGGAATAACAGCACTTGTAACCCCAGACACCATCCTTCCAATATGAGCCCCAAACACTCTGAAATGTACCAATGTCAGTATATTAGATTACCACTGCCCAAATTTGATTTTCTTTGAGTTCAAAAAGTATCCCACTTATGCACAGTAATATGGTAATGATCAGGAGAATGTAACTTAAAACACACCAGAAGAGCAGTGTAACATATAATCTACAAACATAATATATATGGAACTAGTAGATCAGTTTATGTAGCAGAACACAACTTGAAAAAGCAAAAAAATAAATAAATTGGAAATATTACACAATTGGGCAACACCAGTTAGTTCAGATGAAACATTTTGTGGGACCACTGTTTTATGCTGAATATAAACTGGATCTTGGCTAGCCAATGATTTTAGTTCCCAAGCCACTCTACATCACAACCCTTGGTGGAACCATACAGCAATGTCTTTCATTGGTTGACTCCAGGTTGGACACACCAATAAGAGAGTGCTACACAGATAGCATAAGCTACTCAGATAAGCCATTCACATATGTTAGTTGGAAAGTCTGACATCTTACATGGCTGTACATGCTGGTTTGATGTGCTTGGTTCACCAAGGGTGGTAACAGAGTACCACTTGGCTAGAGAAGATGTATAACCTCACACATTCTTTTTGTCTGTCGAAGGTAGAGATTAAAACAGTTACCGTGTGATTGCTGGTGTAAATATCTTCCTCATATTTGGACCTGATAACCGGCTTCTCTTGACCTTTAATTAATGAACCATGTCTGGAATATTCCACATAATCTTCCTGCACACAGAAAAAATACATCTTAATCACTGGCAACATAAAATAAAACCGATCTGATTTTCCAAATAAACCGGATAGTGTGTGAAGGTACTAACCTTTCACCAGTTAAACAATCAGCATTCACTAGATAATAAAAAAAACTCTTCTTATATCAAGCTTGTCTCTACATCTACAACAGATCTGTGTTCTGATTCAATAATGCTTTAATGGCATTTTTAATAAGTTACTTTTGTTTTTAATTCTGACAACTCTATGACAGCAGATGAGGTTAAACTGTGTCTCCGGACAAGAGCATACATCTTAATGTGTTCTATCCACTTACTGTTTGAGCCAATAAAAGCTCCTTTGGAGGGACTTCTAAATGTTCTTGTCCTCCATATTTATCCAAAATTCCACTTTTCTGACTTGTTTTTTGTGTTGTTTTTCTGTCTTCAACCTCCTGGTATAAAAGCTCTGTTTTTGTGGGGTCGGCTTGTAACTGAATATCTGTACCTCTCTCATAAGCCTCCCAGGCAAATACTGTAAATAATGAGGATAATCCTGTGCAATACACAACTTCAAATTTTTTATTTTGCTATTTATGACGGGATTGTAAGTTTTATATTTTTATAATACATTTTATTTGAGTCATTTCCTTATTATTGGACAAAAAGATGCAAATGGTAATTGTTTAGATCAATCATAACAGTTTCATATCCTGAAAAAAGTTGTTTTGTTTGTTTGATTGGGGTTTAACGTCATATTTATGGTTATTTCACTCAAATGAAGGCGTGCCTCAACGCCACTGGCAACATACATCACAGGACAAATACACTCACAGGACAATACAAAGACATCACCAACATATCAGCTTCCAGTTTCTCTTAAGCTCAGAAACCACCAGGGCCACTGGAAACTCCCTTCATCCACCCGCTCCTGAATAAGGAAACCACAGGAGAGTTAAATCTAGAGGAAATCATCTCTTGAACTTGTGAGCATGTGAAACCAGGACCCTGGACATTTACAACCAGGAAAAACTTTAGAAAAAGCAAAAGCCTTACACTGTCTCAAATGGAATTTGTTTGCATCTCCTGAAGATCTCACAAAATTATCACCAGTGTACTCCAACCTGTAACAAATTCAGATAGAAGATCTTATAAAAATCTTGATCCCAATTCAACTCACGAAGTGTTTTTTTTTTTAATTTTATAGAAAAAGTAAAGAGAAAGAGAGACTGCATACAGTAGTATTAAAATATGGTGTCACAATAAAAAAGAATTTACTCACCGAAAATATCTTATACATCCTACTGTTATGGTACTAAATATCTTCAAGGACACAACATTCATTTTATTGTTAATATCCCTGGGTACCGGTAATAAAGAGTTTGACTTACTCTTTTTCAGCTTGTCCAGAGTTCTTGAAGGGATTTTCTCTCATTGAGCGCGTCTTTGGATCATAATATGCTGAATTCGGATCTAAGTTGTACAAATACTAAAACAAAACAAAGGTAATGTCAAAATATTTGTTTGTTTGTTAATTGATTGGGGTTTAACATCGTACTCAAGGATATTGCACTTAAATGACGACTTCACCTTGCCTTATTACCGTGGAAAATCGTCCCCGCGATTGCCAGAGCCACAACGTGTGACTAGCTCATATACCTGATGGTCGACAGGCAGACTTGATCCTGTCAACGGTACATCAAAGCAGGATTAGTAAGGCACATGCTACCACTAAGCCACGGCCGCACGTCAAAAGAAGCATGAAATTGAAATAAGTGAGTTCCACAGAGATTACATATTTAAGACATGTTAAACAATGTATAATCTGCTGATTTGACCAGTAGCACTCAACATGGTTAAATTATATTCCGTGTCTAAAGAATTACTTCTGGGTGACATTTGTATACATTATTGTTTGGTTAATCTTTGTTATTTTACAAATTTTCCCTGTGATGACAGATTTCTGGAGCAGGCAGTTATATGAAGCTATGGAAAGTGATATAGTGAGTGAAAGGTGTTTAAATGCATTTCATCGATATAGATACCAATTCTGGAGGAATTTATGTTTTGCCAATAAATTTTCTATAAAAACTTACCTTTGCTGTGTCTTCTCTGATTCTCAGATTTCTTACAGTAATTCGTTGTTTAGTTTCAAACTTCTGACCGGGCATGTCAGCATCCTCTGCATACTTATCTTCATCGTCACTTCCCCGCTCACGCTGTGTCTGTAATAATATATTCACAGCACACACATGTCGTTTTAAACCAAATCAAACATTATCCCAGCTACACTTTCTGTAAACATGTATTTACACTCTCAAATCAAAACATGACGTCAAAAACAGTATGATGAATTGACATGCATTAGTACACAACATCATAGAAGAAATGAATGCATTTGATATAAAACAATTTTAGTTGTTTGTTTATTTGACTGGAATTTCAAACTGTTCTTCAAATTATTTCCTTTTTATGATGGCATGCTGGCCCAATGTGTGCAGAAAACCCCCCTCGATGTCATTGACAGTGAACAACGACAAGACAAGACAATTTCATGACAGAATACAATTACATTATAAAAAGATGGGGTTGGTAATAGCACTTTTACAAGGAAAGGGAATCTTGCTATTGAACATACATATAATTTGATATAATAATAATAACTCAATCACAAAACAAAATAGAGAATAAGGAAATCACAGATATCATTTTCTGTTGTTCCTCGAATCTGAGAACATAAGGATTGACACTTTGATTTTTAGGTGTAAAAAAAATGTTTTTCACAATGTTGAGGTCATTTCACTTATTTAATGACAGTCTAGTCCACCAGGAAATAGCTACTATAGGAACATCTGTCTGAACTTTTCTGAAACAGGTTTGAATAACACTTATCCAGAGCAGGAGATTGTGTTGATCAAAACACTTACCTCCTCTTCATGTACTTTATCTGCCTCTCCTGATAAAACTGAGTCCTCAAGCCTCTGGGCCTTCAAAACCTGTTTGGCCTAAATATAATAACAAAATCTGTTTGAGTCTTTTTTTAAGAATAGTTTTATGAACTATCTACTTGCTCAGAAATAAGAGTCTCACTAAGAGTGGAGTGTGTGTCTTACTTGACTCAAATTTTAGGTTACTGATAAAATCCTCGATGCTCGATTTTCTGTATAGCTTTTTTAGTTTGTACTAAACAATTCTGATCTTAATAAAACAGAATGGTTTTCATTTAGAGTCAAAACGACCATTGCTGTGAAACAAACTAGACATTCATTTTTATAACATCCCAATTGGTGGAGGAAACCACCCTTGACTCCACTGGCAAGACAGGACAAGCAAACGATGCAAAACGATATCACAAACAGTTCAGCCTTCGCTTTGCTATTTTGCTCTGTGAGCCCTAGGAAGCTACCTCCCACCCAACTGTGAAAATAGAGAAAGATTTACTGTGACAGCAAAATGACAGAGTGCAGTAAGCCAAGATAGATCTACTGCATGTTCAAGGGACACACACCTTTTTAGAATTCCTGTCTATCTAATATGGTAAAAAGTGATTCAAAAGAGCACAGATTAATAATAAATTTAAATACCCAAAACTTTTCTTAATAGAATTAAGGTGCTCCTGAAGAAAGATTCAATATACTTAACATTTCCAGCATTAATATAAAAAAAATTAAAAATCGATTACGGTAAGATTTACTTACCTGTTCAATCTTTGCATAATCCTCAATAATTTTCTGATGTTGACCAGGGTCATAACCATTCCATCGATCTCGTTTACCATCAAAATCAAAATCTAAGTTAGGCTGAATGAACTCATCCGGAGCAAAGTTCTCCCCTGTATATTTTGCTCCCACTTTACGAGGACGCTACAAGTGAAGAAATTTAGAAGATGAAGGTTTAATGTTTGCATGATGTTTGTAGTATTAAACACATTTTCCAAGCAACAAGCCTTCTTTTTAAGGTGGCTAAATCTATCTACGTAGTTATTTTTAGACATAATGTACACATTCATAAAGACACGAAAAGAAAAATAGCTTTTTTTTATCCCCCTTTCACCCTATTAAGTCCACATTGTGGACAGGTAAATTTATTTAACTTAAGTTGATCTGAGACTAAATACACATGTTAAGCCAGCAAGCTGGATGAATAGCTCAATCGTACTTAGGCACATTTACAGCTCATGCCCCCCTGGAAAATCATGCAACCATGTGACCCACAGTTGTTAAAATCCTACGTCTCGTGAGAAATTTAAAAACAAATTAAAAGATTTTACTATAATTTTTTATAAAACCCACTCCGAGATCGATTTTTAAACGTCGATCAATGTTTCAAAAGTTGAATTTATCGCATAAAAGTTAAACCTATGTAAATGATAACTGTATTTAAGTTATGCCTCTGTAGAATCTGGTGAGAAATTTTTAACCTGAAAATTTGAGGTCGAGATAAATTGAGCTGTTGTAGAGCAAATATTAAATAAACAATGAGAAAATCAGGACTTTTAAAACAACAATGATCCCAGATTATTTCAGTTTGATGTCTGCAATTTTATTTGGCTGAAACTTCTGGTGAAATGAAGCTTTAGGTGAGCAACTTTTATTTCGTGACTTTGAGAATCTTATAAATTGGTCATCTGAAAGGAAGTTCAGAGGACAATGCGAGGACCATGTTCTGTTCCAAACATAATTTGAAAGGCTCGACTATAAGCATGATTAACAAACCTCTACGCAATCTTTTTTCTTATGTGTAAGTGATCCACAATTTTCACAGGCTCCTTTCCTATACTTGGTGGAAATCGGACCCTACAAAAGGAAGAGAATGCGAATGAAAATCAATTGAAAGGATAAAAAAAATCAAATGAGAAAAAACATTTTCTTAAAAGACAATTTAGGGGTAGCGAGAGTGTTCAGTTATAAAAAAAATGCTTATCCAGAAATCGGTGTTTTATCTCAATAATGCTGTATATAGTTCACTTCTAAATCTTATGTTTTTTAGTCCATGAATGAATAGACAATTTATATATATATGTGAATAGCTTATCAACTATTGGTATATGAGTAACTAACAACATCATTGATAACTACTCAGAGTTTCATCAGTAGCTTTTTCTCCAAAAAGGATTCAAAGCAGCCAATTTAATTATATTAACTACAAAGCAGCTAAATTTACATGATCTACTTGTGTCTGAGTACTGTGTTGTAGACTCATCAGTCAAATAAATAGCTTGTGGCCTGCCTACTGTCCCCTGTTTTGTGAGATTTAAATTATTTTTACAGACTCACTTGTTTGACACCTTTCCTGTACCATTCACCCATCTGTGAAAATGATTTGAGTTTTTCTTCTTGTTGACGTTGATGTCTCAATGTTGGGGCATTGGCTCCAAAATACCAGGGAGCCTGCATAATGTATTGCGGTATATGGGGATTTATATCCCTGTGGAGTAAGAAAATCACAATATATAAGTTTTGAACAACATTTAGAATTGGGAAATTTTGGGTAACATACTTTAACCAACTGACAAGATAGAAAAATGATTTTTGATAATAATAGATGGGAATAATTGTAAATTTATAATCCAAACAGACAAAGACATGATAAACCTATCATTTGTATTCATTGAGTTTAAAATTTCTGAAAAAAACTTTCAAAAGTCTAAGTTGTTATTAAAATTGATTTAAAACAAATATAAAGTGTTGTGAAATACAATCATGAACATTGCTTCAACACGGAGCAATCAAATTTTAAGTTTCAGAGAAAAAAGGAAAGTTTGTTTAAAATTCCCAATATGTGTACGATACAGAATATTAAATACACTGATACATGCTGTTTATGTATGCAATGGCAGCCACATGCGTTTGTGAACTAAGTAAATCTCAGGTTCTTAATCTATCAATTGAAGCTCAAGATATGATATTTAAACCATACATGGGATTGTCCGAGTACAGAGTTATGAGAATGAATAATATTTCATATTTGATAAACAGATACTCACTTTCCTTCTTCATCTTGCATGGCAGGGGCAGTACCAGCTTTTCTTGCTTCTTCTAACTCTTTCATTTTCTTCCAATCCTCTCGAGACTGTTTCTTCCCCCTCTCAGTCTCAACCTCCTCTGATTTGGCCTCCTTTGTCACCACTGACGGTGGTAGGTTCATTTGGAACGACATCTTGGGTTTGTTTTTTTCTTTTACCACCTCAACAAAATATCTGACAAAAAAATAAAACAACAGAAGGTAATGTTAAAAAGAAAGTACAGGTAATTATGTATTTGTTTTTGGGTTTTAATTTTAAAGTGCATATGTCTACATGGAAATGATAGGGTTCCAGACTAATGAATAACTTAGGGAAAGCAGCCTTAAACCCACTTCCATCATGCATATTATAGAATAACTCTGATGTTCACATTCAGTCACTTTCTAAAATTTATTTTTTTACATACTTTGACACCATTAGATAGTAATTTTTTACCAATATGTGTAACTAAATTAAAGGAAATTTATACACCAAAGCATATATTGTTTTTTCTCTGTTTATTTCGCACTTTTAAATAAAGCTTTATTTTAATTTTTCTAATAAGTTGACTTGTTAAAGTTATCTCCCTTTGCAAAAATAAAATTGAAAACCATCAGAAAAGACATTTTGTAGGTAGGACCGTAGAATATATGTTTAATGTATCTGTCTCAAGTAAATTCACAAATCGATAAAAAGATTAAAAATGTGCATTTCGAATTCATTAATACCTGTAATTAACACGAATGATCGACATGAGAAGTTAAAAATCTTTGTCAAACTAGCCAAATTTCTGTTTCATTGTTTTTAAAGAATGATAATAATACATGCACAATACATCATTGACCTTTAGCTACATCATTGTTAGTTTACATATGTAATATATCTTTGGTTGAAAATACCAAATTTGGGAGGGGTTTAACCTGAACACTTTTAACATAGACGGCCCCTCAGCGCTGTCGACAAGGCCTACTTTACTAAAACACAACAACGAAAACTGGGCTCGCCATGCTACGATCAGAGTGAAGACACCAATGACGACTGCTGGACTTTACTGAAAATTATAATCAGCTATTTGTTTTCACACTGGGAGTTTGACATTTCCTTTTCTATCTTAATGTTATAGCAAACCTTTTTTTGTAATAGAATAACCCAACTTACCTTACTACCAAACAAAACTAAACACAAATGTAAACGGAGTGTTTACGTTTTAACGATTAACAGGAAGTTTCTTAAAAATATGATAAATGCGCTTGCGCAACCAAACACGTGGGTCACCTGTCAACTTCAAGCAGACGAAACAAATAATTTGTTTTCATTTTTTATAACTAGTCTTAATCTTGGGGTGATCCAAGCTCCAAAATGTTTCAGTCTTTGCATATTAGAAACTATATTCGAAAGGTATGTAAAAGTAGAACTAAAGTAACAGCTCTAACTCAAAAATATTATGGCGGAGGGTCTCGAAAACTGGGACTTGTTCAACATATCTGTGTTAAACTTGACAGGTCTGCGTCTGGATATTCATGTTTACGATGTGTAAACACGGACAGTAAATTTTCTGGATTTAAGGAGGAACAAAAATCGCTTGTTGCAGACTTAATAGCGAAACAGGAGATAGATAAAATAGATCTTCGCAAAGAAGAGACTGATTTCAACGACTCTTCTGTTGAGAAACTGGTTGAGAAATATGAATCTTTGAAAAAAGACATTGATAGAGAATACTTGGAGATTCGTAAAAAATCGTCTTCTGACAATGATGATATAGTTTCCGAAGACTTGAACTGCAAAGACACAAATTATTTCCTAGAAGAACTTCATCTGGACGATGAAGAGCATTCACCTGTTCTGAGAGAAAAATCCTACCGTGGTCGAAGCATTTATGGAACTGCTGATCCTAAAGAACCCATGAGTGATGTCCCTTGTTCAGGGTGTGGTGCTAAGCTGCACTGCCAAAACCCAGCAATTCCAGGCTACTTGCCAAAGGAAAAATTTCAAGCATTAGATGTGTACGATTTAAAGATGTCCACGTGTCAGAGCTGTTTTTTGATCAATTATCATAATTGCTGTTTGAAAGTTCGTGCTAGCCCTGATCATTATCCATCCATTATATCGGGGATTAAAAAAAGAAAAGGTTTAATCGTTCTTGTCGTAGACATGTTGGATATTTCTAATAGCTTTATTAAAGATTTACCAGAACTAGTAGGTGAAAGAAAGAACTTTTTTGTGATAGGTAACAAGGTAGATTTATTACCAAAAGACTCAAAGGGTTATTTACATCACTGTTTAATTGCTCTGCAAAATTGGTGTATTAGATCTGGGTTACCTTCAAGCCAAATCCAACACACATGTCTAGTGAGTGCTAAAACTGGCTATGGTATTGAGGAACTGATCAATAAACTTGTCAAAGAATTCAAGCCATCAAAACAAGGTAAAGATAAGAATAAATAACCCAACTACATGTATGAGAGTTACCTTCAATCTAATATTTAAGTGATTGATAAAGCATAGTGCAACATTTAAGTTCAACATTCTGTACTGTACAAACTTTAAGAGAAAACTTACTACATTGTCAGGTATTTGAATAAAAACAGTTTATTGCCACTTGTACAATAGCAAATCCTATTCCATTGTAATAGCCTCCTGTTTAAGGTTAGTCTGAGACCAGTTGAATGTATTGTTTGATTCATTGGGGTTTTACATCAAAGTCATTCAAGAATGTTTCACATTTACAACAAACAATTGTACACTTCATGCTCTCACTTGGCCTTATTTATTTTATATATATGATAGAAAACTGTGAGAAAATGTCATAAATATATAATTATTAATTATTTAATACTAGGGTTCCTCAAACCTATGTGTATAATACATCCAAGAAGGCCAATTAGATAATTAACATTTATCAACTATCGACAATATAATGTTTTTGAATAAGCATGGTATCTTTATAATAATCGATTAAAACTGTCTGCATTTACATTCTAAGTAATTGTTTTATTATTTCCACTTAATAGGGGATGTGTTTCTGCTGGGCTCCACAAACTCTGGGAAATCGACTTTATTTAATGCCCTCCTCTTTTCTGATTATTGCAAGTACCATGTCAGAGATGTAATACACAGTGCCACAGTTTCCAGATGGCCAGGCAAGTAAACTTGTTAAATAAATGCTTTAACTTAACCTGAATCAAGAATTTTGTATTCACCCTTAATTAGAGATAACATACAGATAGTTCAAAAGTTGTTGACCTAGTTATACATGTCTCAACATCCTCGGCCATTTCCGTACCGTAAATAATCTCTCATGTAATGCTGTTCATTTCAAGGGAGGTAACTCGTAAAGATTTACTTTAGCATATGACTGAGTTATCCACATGTTTATTGTTTATGTCTGAAGGCTATTCTTGTGTTGCTATGATGACGTCAGTGGAGCTACATTATTATTAAAATACTTACAGCCGATGAAATTTACATTATTTGCAACAAGTAATGCATAAAAAAAGAACAATGTTTTCTTTGAAAGTCTTTTTACCCTAGAAACGGGCTTGTTTGATGTGGGGTTTTTAATACAAATCCGCGGAGTACTTTGGTTGATTTTGACGCATGCGCGACAAAACATCCGGCGGTTAACATTACAGATTGTTTTGTAGTATTATTGCTTCCATTCACCTCCGAGATAACTGTACCAGTACGGAAAATGTTGAAGGATGTTCCGACATGACCCATTATTCTCTCCCCAAGGCCCCTGCCATATTTTCCCACAAAAGGATCTACATTACATCAACCTAGACATTCGAAACACCAACACATTTTACCTGATACATTGATTAGACATCTGATAACCTCCCGATTAGACGGAAGCTTTTTAACAAGAGGTATCTCCCATGATTCATCCGGTGATGTTGTCAACGAGTGTACAGTTTTAACCACTGAATAGACACCTATGTAGGCCTGAGTATCTTGAGAAATCTCCCGATACGATACATATCTCGATATTCAATCACGATACACCCATATCTCGATACGCTGATGGTTAGCTGCATTAAATCGTTGACTTGAGGATACTTTTAAGTTTCCAACCCTTTAAAGAGAGGCTGCTCCATCTTGCTGTCTCATAGT
>JARFOD010112817.1:0-15273 GCA_031763545.1 Mopalia muscosa
CTCTTTTCTCGCCTCTTACGATCGACCGAGGAAGCCGAGGGAGTATTCTGAAGGGCCATGGCCCACCCGCTCCCTCATGGGGCAGCTACCCTAGAAGAAATTACTATGTAAAACAATTGTGGTTAAGGAGTGTTTTGTTGCCATTTTGTGTATTTTTGTGTTACAGCATAGAACAAAATATAAACTTCTGTGTGTATTTTGATGGCCTATTGGTGTATTTAACATAGACTATGTGTACAAAATAGGCAGGTCTGTATAAACCTTAACCTGCATTTATCCAACCTGTGTTTAATATTGATTGATGTTTTACGCCATGCTTAATGGTATTTCACTTTTATGGTGGTAGTGTATTCCAACAATAATTGACACTAGCACAACCAAGATGTGAAGCTTTTCCATAATGTGAATTTTTCCTCAAGTGCTAAGTAAAGACAGCATTGCTACTCTTCAAACAAACTGCCCTTAGCCAGAGGGCTTGTGTTTAAAATTAAAAATATATTTGGTCCTATTTTAGTTACATAACCTATTATTTGTTTGCTTTGTTTGTTTGATTGGTGTTTAATGTTGTACTCAAGGGTATTTCACTTATATGACGGCGGACAAAAATACAGAACATCACAAACAAATTTGCTTTCCGTTACCCTTTAGCTCTGAGAACACCAGGGCAACAGAAAGCAACCTCTTTCCTCGCCTGTTACGATCGACCGAGGAAGTATTCTGCAGGGCCATGGCTCACCCGCTCCCTCACAGGGTCATCAGTTTGGAGTTTGGCAGACAGAACACTAGCTGTAGTATGATTTGTTTGATTGGGTTTAACGTCATACTCAAAGGTATTTCACTTAGAAGACAGATTGTTCCCGTTCAGTGTTGCTTGCCTCATTCCCGTGGAAAAGAGGGGAGGAAACCTCGTAAAACATGTGATTGTGATTGCCACACTGTCTCACTCATATACCTGATTGTTTGACACACACGATCCCATGAACAATACATTGGAGTAGGATTAGTAAGTGCACACGCTGCCACTAAGCCATGTATTTCGTAACAGGGTCTGTATAGCCATATCCCCCCCCCACACACAAAAAAAAAAAACATGTACAAAATATGGATTCAACCTACCTGTGAAGTTTAAATGAATTAGCACTATATCTGTGAGTTGTGTCTTTCTCCAAATTGCTTGGAAGATTAATAATCGTTATAGCCTCGAATGGACATTTCTGAAAAGTAAAACAGATTTTTTTTTACCAAATATATATAAATATATAATAATCTTTTACATGCTTTATTGAAGTTTATTAATTTTTAATTGTTTTTAACAAAAAGTGGAAAGAAATATGAAAGGACACTGGAAAAATATTATAAAAACATTTAAATTATATCAGACAACCCTACACATTTATTTGTAGGGGGGGTCATGATTTGACCGATTTATTAATTCGGTTCTTGATTAGTTCCTTAAATTCTTTCGATTCAATACAGCTGTGAAAATGAGTAGTCCTTTACTACATATGAAGAGAGCATTAGGAAGCTCCATTCCAACCATCCATGACATCATTTCATTAAACCAATGTTACATCAAATGATTTAGTAATGATTGGTGTTTAACGTCGTACTCAAGGGTATTTCACTTATATGACAACAGACAGAAATACAGGACATCACAAACAAATCTGCTTAACGTTACCCTTTAGCTCTGTGTGAAGTTTTTGTCTAAATTTGCATTTTGCTACTGATTTTGACAAATTATGTTATCCGATTACCACTGAAGTTTGTGTCTTGAAGCAATTTTGCTTTATTTTTCACCAAGGCACATTTATGTATTAATGCAAACCAGGGGAAAGTGCACATTTTAGGTTACCTCACAAAATTTAAGAGGACCGATTTTGGAAAAGATAACAGAAAGGGCCTGCAGAATATTTTTAGATGAGAAGATGTATCTGTAGTCACCTGTTGCACACATAGAACTGTTGTTGTTGGTTCAATAAGCACAGTACTCTTCATGTATGTCAGCAATTCCTCGGCATGTTTACCCACATCGTGTAGAGTTGTTATCTCCAACAATTGTCCAAACACAGCCAATGTGGTTTGTAATAGTGAACGGAACTTATCAGGGCTTGACAAATCCAAAGACACCTGAAGTTAACATAAAAAAAAAGAGTCTCACATATGCTGAAAACTTCATGATAGACAGCATTTCAACAATACAAGAGTTTCATGTTATGATTTACAGACAACAGGATGTAGTTCCTTTGCAAAATGATGTTTCTACTTCATAGCAAGGTAGGGTAGACTGCTAATACTTAAATCCAAGCATGTCCAGTTCAGGAAGCGCACTCGCTACCACTGAGCCACAGCCGCGGGCCTAAATAACATGTAAGACCCCTGTGGTAAAGCCTATTTCTGTGTCCCAACTGCTAGAAGTTATAGGGTATATGATGACGGACAGTCAACTTCACACTGTTCCTCTCATCATTATGGTTGAAAATCATAAACTATTTCAGTTGTTTGTTTGGTTGAATGCGATTTAATTCCATACTCTATGGTATATCAATTATATTAGCGGGCTGAACACTCTGCCCGACGAAGATATGGTGAAAAATAAACCGAAACCTGCAAAAAAAACAAAAAAACAGCCTCACTATTACCTGAGCCACTTCTCAAATATGAGTAGTGGAATGAGTCTGTTTTATTATGGTTTAACTTGTTTTCAAGGGTATTTCACTTATATGATGATGGACTGTCCACTCCACCCAAACCATCCTTTGATAAGTGGTATGGTTTTTGTTTGTTTGTTTGATTGGTGTTTAACATCTTACTAATGGGTATTTCACTTATATCACGGTGGATTCTCCACTTTACACTGTACCACCCACATGATTGCAGGAGCAACAACATGTGACTCGCTCATAAACCTGTAAGTCCAAAGGCGGACTCGATCTCGTAAACAGTAAATGGAAGCATGTTCCGTTAAGGAAGCGCACTCGCTACCACTGAGCCATGACTGCGGGCCAATAAGTGGTATGGAGCCACTAAAAAAAAACGTTGAACAATTCATGTGGGCTAGTTTGACAAAAAAATTAAGTATTTTAAAACGTTTATTTTTATATTTCAATTGTAAAAAAAATTCTAAAAAAACTATGCAGGCTGTGGGGGTTAACAGTTCAAGGTATTTTCTCATTTGCTGGCTATTACCACAAGTCAATTAACAAAAGGCCAACAAATCAATTGCAAGACCATTGGAGAAAGGTAATGTTTTCCCAAGCTGAGTTACTTATTTTTTTACAAGCAAAATAGACTTTAAATAAGAGTGCAAGTGAGTCTTAATATGTAAAACAGGACATCACTATAAATAGGATTCCTGAAACCCTTTAGCATAGAGAGCCCCAGGTAATTCATCATTTATTATTTTATAGTTTGTTTTAGAATCACCATGCATACTCTACTATGGCATAAACTGGTTGTACCTTATAATTAGAGTAAGCTCCCTTCACTACATCATACAGTTTCATGTAGTTAGGGAGGTTGTAAAAGGTTCCAACGCCATCTTTCTTGTTTTTCTCTTTTTCAAAATCCTTCTCCTTCTCTGAAAAAATAAATAAAATAAAATAAAATACAAACTGAATAAACGGACAGAACTCAGTTCAATAAACAATCTGGCCAAATCATGTGTAATTGCTGAAATAAAATTAACATTCAAGGATGATTGAATGATTGGTGTTTTATGCTGTGCTTGAGAGTATTTTACTTACATGACGGCTGTGTTTGTTTGTTTGATTGGGGTTTTATTGTCATACTCAAAGAGTATTTCGCTTATATGATGATGGATTGTCCACTTCACAATGCTCCTTGCCTTATAACGGTGGAAAAGCGAGAGGGAACCTCGTAACAACCACCTCTGTGATTGCGGGTATCAGACTAGAATAGAGTATCAGACCTTGTGAGCAGAATAGTGTCGACTAGAACAGAGCCAACAAGTTTATAATTCACAGTCAAAAACGATTTCATGCTAACAATATTAGATCCGGAAATAATGAGCCATCAAAGAACTGAATTTATCTTTAACAGGTAGGCCTACCAGTACTGATGGTATCCAGTTGTAAACTAACATCCCTATTTTATATCTTAATCTTTGAAATAATTGTTTAAGAAAAGGTAAGGGCTTTGGTACAAGGGATATCTCCAGGACACTGAAACTGTTCTCTTTGACGTTTGCACTATTGTTAACTTTCTGTCAAGTCTACGCTTTTGTTCTGCTTATTTGAGAGCAACCATGGCAACCTCTGCCCACAACAGCATCAGCTTGCTGAAGCATCTGGGAATCTGGCAACTGTCCAGATGACTGTTGCACAAGGTATGAGAGGTAAAGGTATAATATGCTACCCATAGACTATAAATTGTCTACCTTTGTTTGCTTGTTTATTCTGTGATTTTCCGTCAGGCGTTGAGGCGAGGCTTGCTGCTTCTTTTTCAGCCTTGGAGCGACGCTTGATGGGACTGAGCGATGGTGCTGTGGGTAATGAGGGCAGTGAGGGCTTACTTTGAGGGGGGCCAGGCGTGACCTCTTCAATGACATGGGTACAGGTGTTCAGTATTCTACAACAGAAAATTAAAAAATACCAATAACATCCAATGATACAATTACGAGATGCCATATAAACCCCTTGGAAACCAGAGGATGAATTCTACAAGACTGATTGATTTATTGGTGTTTTACGCCATGCTTAAAGGGTAAGCATGGCGGCGGTGTATTCAAACAATATTTGACACTAGCACAACCAAGATGTGAAGCTTTTACATAATGTCGGAAAGTTAATCTTCCTCCAGTGCTATGTAAAGACAGTATTGCTGCTCTTCAAACAAACTGCCCTTAGCCAGTGGGTCAATTTCCACAAGAATTTTTCAAGTTAATCTTGAGACCAAATTTTTTTAAAATGCTGTTTATGGTGAATTCATTAACAACAAGATTGTTTGACAACCCTCATTGTTTATAAAAACTTCCAGTAGGTCTCCCTGACACTAATGAAACATGACTCAGTGTAATGCTTACTTTGCTACATGTGAGAAAAGTTGGACAGCTTTGGGAACCAGTATCCGGTCACTGAGGCCTCTCCAAGAGTTGTCTTCTGTAGGTTGTTTTGTGCTCAAAGTCTCCTCGGATGGGCGAAGACAACTGTAAGCTGCGCCTGAGTGAGTAGAATATCACGCAGAACGTTAGTGTTCGTTGAGCTGAAGTTATAAGGTCCTTATCTTTCTCTACACAAGGTCACTTTAAAATAAGAAGAGTCCTTGTAATCTAGAAATTATCCACAAATGATGTGTTCAATTGGGTTATTTTGACAGTCTGATTTAGGCTGACACACAGAAAACATAAGACCGCATTTTTATCTAGAAATAACCCACAAATGGATTATAAGTTTGGGCTATTCAGATAATCTGGCTGGCCCTCTAACCAACTGGGATAAAGAGGCTCTTTCGGTAGAACAACCAGGATTTTTATCAAGTTGAGGTACATGTAGCAAATATTTCTCTACAAAGTGTCATCTTTATCTAGAAATAACCCATAAATGTGCATTATTGTTTGGGTTATCCTGATAGTCCAGTTTCTGCAGACCTAAACTTTGAAATTATTTTATGGCGTTTTATGTCATATTTGAAGAACATGTAATTCACTCATGATGTGTCTAACCAATGGATGATGGAAATCACCCCCAATGGAACGGACAAAAAATACAACAAGATTACGAACAGATCAGATTTGTGATGCCACTTCCATTACAGAAAATCCTATAGGATCCTTTATGTCCAAACTGATAGGATTTTCTATGGAATCATATAGGATCTTATAGGGTTCTATATGATTTTCTATGGAATCATATAGGATCTTATAGGGTTCTATAGGATTTTATATGGAATCATATAGGATCTTTTAGGGTTCTATAGGATTTTCTATGGAATAATATAGGATCTCATAGGGTTCTATAGGATTTTCTATGGAATCATATAAGATTTTTCTATGGTATCCTTTAGGATTTTATAATTAACCAAAATCCTATACGATTATTCTGTAAGGGTAACCTCTGAGAGGGGCAACAGAAAGCTCCCTCCTACTCTGCTTAAATTGTAGAGAACCATTTTTTGTTATGTACAATAACTCATGCACAGACTATTATACCCGAAAACAGATGTCCTGCCACACTGAGTGCGTCCTGATGTGAAGTGATATCAAGACAAATGGAGGATGAAGTGAGCAGCGACAGGATAATGGGTAATGGACCACCACCGGAACCGGTTCCAGCTCCATCCAGACTGGTTGTACTACAACAAACACAATTATAAAACTCACATTTATAGTCCAGTTAATTCTGTTTTGAAATGACAAATGAATTTGGCACCTGTCGGTATCTCTGTAAGAATCTCAATACAGCTAATGAGGGTAGCATTCTTACCCCTTTGTGGGTTTTGTGTTGTGCAGCATTTGTGGACAGGTAAAATAACTTCATATATCTGTTTGTTTGGTGGAAGTTTACTTATGCCTGGCAAGGATTTCTGAAAGGTGATTTTTGGAGCAATGTAGAAAACCTCTTATTTTTTATATTTTTTTCTCGGATTAGAATGGTGTTTAAAATTGCTGCCTTACATACAGCAATCATTTGTTTGACACTTCCTGATTAAATAAGCAGAAGCTAATTTAATCATAGGCTCTGTAGCTTTATGTTGCAGAGCTCTTTTTACTTTGCATGCAGGCTGCATGCTCTATTAGCCCATAGAATTTAAGTTACTTTATTAGTTTCCTGTAACCATGCAAGTCATTACACTGTGGCATTAAAACAATGTATGCAACATGCCTGGTAGTACTTGTAGACCTGGAGCTGGGCCTTTTCAAATGAGATCTGGGAGCATCTTGAGTAGAGAGAGCTAAAGGTGGAGCGCATCCCCATGCATGTGGGTACCGGGTCACTTCATACTCCTCTACCAGTAAACTCAATGCATGGACACAACCGTACTGAAACAAAATAAACTCTTGATAAATAACTGCATATCTTTATACATATCTGTGAAATCTGTACTCCATAAAGAAAGAAACTCGTTTTACATAAATCATCAACATCTAGAAAAACCTTAATGAATGCTTTAGATGTGGGGACTTTGAAATCACCATAGCTCAATCTGTGAAGCAGACTGCCCTAAAAATCTCAGTCGATTGATAAACAAACAAAATATTCTGCATACATAACTTGTAATCCGCTGAGGGGTGTTATTATTATTATTATTAACTATTAACTATTATAATAAAACTCCACTATTTCGCCATCTGCCGACCAATCCACAAAATTAAGTTGAAAACATTGATAATTTTTCAACAATGTTGTACATGTTATTGATTACTCAGTGGTCTTGCATTCTCCCCAACCATAAAGCGCAGACCTAAGAAAGAACAATAAGTTGGACTGTCAAGTGAAAGGTTGAAGATCTATGCAGAATATTTTATTAACTACATGTTTATCGTATTTGTATATACACTGTACATGGTGATTAACTTCTCTTAAGATGCCTTTAAGTTACCAGTAAACAACTTGGGATTCAGATCCATTTAGAAATTTCTCTCTAGATCTCCAAAATATAAAGAATACCAGAAGAAATTGAACACTCAGGGGTAACAGAACGGGAATATTCCAGAAAGATGAGAATGGGAAGGGCACTGGGGTGATATAAGATTGTGAATGTCTACAACCGGAATCACACAAGATCATATTGTATTTCTCAAATAATGGTCCAATTTTTAGATGATATTTTGAAATCCATTTATTGTTGTGCAGAACAAAAAAAGACATGACAAGTATTTGAAAAAAGTGTGAGTTTGCAAATACGTATCAAATATTGATCCTGATAATAAAGGATTCATGAGATAATGTCTTACTGTAAGGAACTTTGATTCTGATTTGTGCAACTCCTCTACGATAGCTGTGACAATTCTGGATAAATTACAGCTCACATCCAAAGAGGGGCTATGTTTAATGTCAAAGTTATATGGAGAGACCAGCCCCATCACCAGGGGAGGCAAATCTTCTGACCACTCGTGTAAAATTGGGTTGAGGAAACTGTCTGAAAGTTCTTTTGCATAATCAATAACGGGATAAGATTCACCACTATTAGTCCTATTGAAGAGTCTTGGGACCAGCCTGAAACAGCGAAGACAAGAGTTAAGCCAGTTTCTACATAACAATGTGAATGGGGTATACCTGTATGCTTTGGAATTGTTCTCCTGTGGATATTTGTCCAACTGAAGGTTAATTCACTAAAAATGATACAGGGAATTAATAAGAACCCATTTATGGAATGTGCTGTCTTGTATCCGTGATAGCGCGCTTAGCTGTGTGGAATACTTTCGTTTCTATTTTTACAGTAGGTCTTCTGTATTGAAGGTGTTTTTTGCGCTTTATCAGTTTTTTCCTTGTCAACAAACCCACAGTGATGTATTTTGGTCAACCTACATTGCTTACCGTAACTTGTAATGTAGCGATATTTCACATATAAAACTATAAAATTATGATCTTTGTGTCAAGTAATGATGCCTTATACAGAATATGACACTGATAAATAGTCTTTAATCATGATGCTAGGGACACCCATGCGCTGAGGTCGTGTTCTATTTGACTTTGGTGATTTTTTGGTAATCATTGGGCTAAATATTCCAGAGACTTTCTAACCGTTTTTATGATTCTTGTTAAAACTTTTCTTGATTCTTGTTTTTTCATTAGTTTCGGTCATTTACCCTTGAAGTATGTCCATCAAGTAAATAAAAGTTGGAAACAATACAATCTCTGTTTACTTAAGAAGGCATGCTGGTTAACTAACTGATAAGTCCCTTCTCGGTCACAGGGTTAAGGCAGTACATGGAAACCTATTACTATAAGCAGTTACTTTAACCAGTGTGGTAAAATATTACCCAAAATGGGTTACGACCAGTTATTTTTCCTGTATCTAAAATTCTCTTAAATGAAATGAGTAATTATTTCAAAATGTTTCTAAAGTATAAATTCACAAATTATTGTCAGCACAGTCTATTTTTCTAATTAAGAAAGCCTTATTTTCCTTTTCTATGAGATGAATTGGATCAAAAGTGTCACACATCCATGGATGGTAAATATTTATTCATTTATTAAATAAGTTACATTGTCTTTTGTAACTCCCAAGATAATTGAAGAAAATGTAAGCAAGATATTCTTCAGCACAGTTTGTTGTCAAAGTAAAAAAAAATCATATTGTTTTCTTAAGAAATTGTTACAAAAAGCACGTTAGATTTTTTAAAATTAGGAAATAGTTTCTCGGATGATCTTTTCTAGTTAAGGAAGATAATCTCATCACACTCATCAAAATTAGAAAAATCAAGATTACTATATTAAACAGGCTAATTTTGTTTTTACAGTGTACTATTTCTATTTGGTTCAGTCAAACCACTCCATGCCAGTATTCACATAAAGTGGAGTTCTTGCTTGGTGTTAAACTAACAGTAAGTGTACATTTGTACATTTTGGGGTTTGATGTGAAGCTATCGCTCACAAGAAATACCGGACCCACCAAACAGCTCAATCTGCCGGAAAAAGACGCCTTTACTTCTGGTAGGGACAATAAAACAATTTGGATTGATTTATTGATTAATTGGTTTATAACATAATGTAAAGGATTTTTAACTTTTATGATGGTAGTCAATTCCAACAATAATTATCACTAGCATAACCAAGATGTGAAGGGTTTCCACAATGTTGGAAAGTTAATGTTCCTCAAGTGCCAAGTAATGCTACTCTCAAACTACCCTTAGCCAGAGGGCAAATTAAAAACTGCATTAAATTACCTCCAAGTTTAATTTTAAATGTTATCTTTTTGTTTTCTTCAATTCAATTGAGCAGTCAATCTGGATGTAACATTATTATGAGGTGGATACTATTTTTAACTCAGAGAAAAGGTCTTTGTTGTGTTGTTTTCTAATATACTTTATGCTTACCTGACCAGTGTTGTGGCAGCTGTATGTCTGACTCTAGTGTCTTCATCTCCCAATAATCTCATCACAACATCATGTATTACTCTATTCTCCATCTGTAGCTCCTGTCAACAACACAATATTAAACTCTTGCAGAACTACAGTGTAGTCAAGACAGTAATGTATGCATTTGTGGATACGTTCATATCAAAGAGTTAGCAATATTTGAATATTACTTCAAATTTGTTATGTTAACTTTTATTAATTTATCCGATGCTATATCAACAGGATTAAATCCCAATTACAGATCATTGGCCAGCATTATTGTGGGAGGAATACTGGGTAGTAAATTGATTGTTTGATTGTTTGTTTGATTGGTGTTTAACGTCGTACTCAAGGGTATTTCACTTATATGACGGACACAAATACAGAACATCACCAACAAATTCGTTTCCCGTTACCCTTTAGCTCTGTGAACACCAGGGCAACAGAAAGCAACGTCTTTTCTCGCCTCTTACGATCGACCTAGGAAGCCGAGGGAGTATTCTGCAGGGCCATGGCCCACCCGCTCCCTCTCAGGGCGCCTACCCTAAAGGAAATGTATGTGTAAAAGAGTATTTTCCTACCATAATGTGTATTTTTGTGATAAAACATAGCATATAATTTAACTTTCTATACAGTGTATATTAATGAGTTACATGTAGGTGCATGATTGGCTTTTCCCATACTTTCTTGTGTTACGTACAGGCAGTCAGTCAGTCAGCCAACGCATTATTTTCAACGTCAGGTGATGTTTTGTCTAGAATAAATGATAATAAAGCCAATAGCACACCTTTTGATGTATTTTGACATTAATTATATGTATAGAATACACCAATTAGACAGTTCTGAACTGGTAACAAACAAAACTAGACTAGACAAAAACAAGACAATCAAAAGATGCAAGAAATAACAAACAGATCCCCTTTATGTTGCCCCTTTATAGCAACAAGGCAACAGGAAACTTCTTTGCAACCCTTTGAAAATCAATCTTATTCACCACATAGAAGTCATGTTTTTGCACAATTTTACCAGTAGTCCCTGGTCACTATAACATTATGATCGTAGCCCATCTGATTAACATGGGAAATACAGGTCAGAGATTATATGAAACAATTTACTTAGGTCAATCATGTTGGGATGGTATAGAACATGACACAGGTCATATAACACACACAGATATTTTAAGGTACATATAAATCCCCAAAAAGTATCAAATATAAAATAACCCCTGAGGATATCATGCACAATATTGTACACCTGTGTGTAACAAGAATAAGGACAATGTGAGTCTTCAGGACAAATAGGTTCCCCATTAGCTTTGTTTTGCCTTGAATAAATGATTTGTTTTAAGCTGTTTGTTTTATTGGGGTTTACCATGGTACTCAATGGTATTTCACTTATATTAAGACAAATTGTCCACTTCATACTGTAGTGACTGCACCTTGCCTTAATATGGTGGTAAACCAAGAGGATTGTTTGATTGGTGTTTAACGTCATGCTCAAGGATATTTCATTGATATGATGACGGATTGTCCACTTCACACTGTACACAGCCTTATTACAGTGGAAAACCAGGAGGAAACCGGGTAAAAAGCACCCCCGCAATTGCCGGAGCCACACAATGTGATTGGCTAATATACCTGATGTTCGACAGGTGGACTCGATCCTGTGAACGGTAAATTAAAGCAGGATTAGTAAGCGCATGTGCTACTGCTAAGCCACAGAGGCAGGCTCTTGAATAAAGCCAATAGTGCACCATAATGGAACAATAAATACAGTTTTGTTTCTCTGTTGGCTCCAGGACATGAGAGAACTATTTGGTTTAAATTTAAAGCATGAAGAGCCAACCAAAAGACTGAGCTACATGTAATGTTCTCCTTGGCCATCTTGGTTATCCGGCATCAATCCAGACCACATGGCAAACAGTGGGATGTTTGTACTTTTTTCATTCATTTGTTACATATGGATCTCTTTTTTATTATTATTGTCAAAATACAATAATAACAGCCTTTCCTCTGCTGTAATCCACTCTAAGCATTCTTGTAAAAAAAAAACTTCTGGAAACTTTGTATCAATACACTGAAATCCAAGTGTATTGCTAAAGATTAATCCCAGATGCCATCAGTTCCACTGAAGAGTTTAACATAATGCAGTGTTTCTATCTGGCATCATTTGTTTATATAACATAGCTTAACTGTCTGTTTCCTGACAAATGTGTAGTCACTGTATTAAGTTTCTTTCAACATAACTTGAACCACATGTCAAATACTCTTATTTTACCTGGTTTGTTTTCCTAGTTGTAGTTATATGACCTTTTCATAACCTGTATATAAGTCTGTTGTTTTCCGCTTTGTAATTATCTCTTGATGATGGCATAATAAAACAAAATGCTGAAATATTGAGTCAAAATGAAGTTATCATTTTTCGGAATTACACTACTTGTATATGATAAAGATTATAGCTAAAAAAAAATTGGTCTGTCACATAAGATTCCTGCCTCAAGGCAAATAAGTTGGCGATTGGCTTTTCTCATGTTATTTGTCATGTACAGGCAGTCACGGGATGACTTAAATATGTACTGAAGTAATACCCATTGAAACATGGAATATATACACTACACAAAGGTCATTTCAAAGAAAGCTAAGGCCAATAATGTGGACAGATTGGCATACATGTGGATGTGATTGTATTTAGATAGGTTTCATATTTCTTATCTAACACACCATTAAACTTTGACACAACATACAACCAGATTATTATTCTTCCAGATGAGTACTTTGGGGCAACATCAAAATCGAAATGGCTGTGTCACACACTCATTTCAGCACTTGAATTTCTCTGATTTATTGCTCTACGGTTAAATGATTCTACATTTCATGTAGGTAAAAGCAGCTGAATGTTTGGTCTTTTGCATGTACTTTATTTCTTTGAGTTTTTTCCCATTAAAAACCAGTTTGATTCTCAGCCAGAGTGTACTTTGCATTGAACCCATTGCCACCACTGTGTCACCTGGCATGTAGGATAAAACATACTACAGCCACCACCTGTAATTAGGCATGTCAGGTGGAAGGAAAAACCGAGGAACAGAGATTCAACAAAATTCTTCTGTTTTATTAGCAAGAATACGATTATGGTTGATTACTGTCATTAATTGTTATAGTTGTCAATGAACTTATATTCTCCAATCAGAAGTGTAATCATTCTGATAGAGGCAATGTTTTCAAACTTCATATATATTATATAAGTTATGATTTTAACTGTTTTTCAGTAATAATTAGAAAAAAATAGCTTAGATGTACGTTGTACACTAAAGGCTTAGGCAGAAGGGTGTCAACTTTGGACAGGCTCAATTGATCAATTGCCTCATTTGGACACCCTGTTTAAAGAAACTTTAACATTTCCGGCGATAGGGAAACTGTAACAATTGGACACTAAGTTACTCAAAAAGTGAAGCAAAATGACCATTTTGGACATCAAACTTGTTATTTCTGGCTGAGCCCTCGATGAACACAAAATTGATTTATTATTTGATTTTCATTAAGGAGACCGGAGTACATGTACAATGAACATGAGAGGTAACTACACATGTATTGTCACTTAAGCTGCTGCAACACTTTCTCAAGAATCAAACACATCAGTACTGTGATTATATTGCAATACATGTATGTTTGACACTATTGCAATAATTTGTGAGCAGGATTACGTTAAATATTAAGCTCAGAATAGTCTAAGATAGGTGTAACATAAAAAAAAATTATTGATAAAACTATTGCTATAGGCTATTTTGTCACTTAAAAACTATTAACATTGGATAACTGCAACAGAAACTATTGCCAGAGGGATAAATCTATATTTCTATTAAATGTAAAATGTAATACATCACAAGCCTTGAAAAGTATTGATGTAAACATTCATTTATCACATGTGAATCCTACATTGTGCATACATGTATGTCATGTGGAAGAACGAATGTATCGGTCTAATTTAGGCTCTAAAGGCAAATTAACGATCTTGTGTTATTTTCAGTAAACTACAGCTACATGAGCATGCATAATTAAACTTATACATGCTTGGTAATATCATAAAAATTGAGAATGTTTCAGGAAAACAAGAACAAAATGTACCTTTTGACAGTAAATTTCTAGTTGTACACATGTACATGTGGTTATTTTTTATACTTACAAGACTACAATTTAACTCATACCTTAAATGTTAAACCTTAAAAGGTTTACTTTGTAAAAGGAGTTCCATCTAAGGTTTTTTATATCATTTATGCAGAAAAGTTAATAGAGCAGAAACTTCCTGTGCCTGTCTGTTCGTTCACCTGTGACCACTAGTCAACACATCTATTAAACTAAACAACTTCATGTATCACATCATAAAGCGCTTCTCAGATCAGAAAAGCACAGATTCAAAACAAGGCAACTGTTACCATTACCACACACTGCCTAGGTACAGATACCTGTACACTTTTATATTGTGCCTGACTCTTGAAATAGAACATGTCCCATGTTGAAGGACCCAGAATGGGTACAATGGCAGCACAAAGGAAGTTATTCACATCACTTTTTACAAGCGAATACTTAGAAAACTAAATGTGACCCTTAAAAAAATCAATTTGCATATAGATGTTTTGAGAGAAAAAACTCAATTTATGGCATACAAACTGAATTCTATTGCTGAAATGTAAGCACAATACTGGATTTGTTGAGCATTTGAATTTTGATCATTCAAACAAAAGGAAAATGTTTATAAAACAAATTATGTTGTTGTACAAATCAACCTTCACATAAAATGTATATATGAGAATATATTATTTAAAAAGAGCCCTTCGTCCAGTTTGTTAGTAAAATCTCTGCCACTTCATGCGATTCTCTTTTGCCATTAAAGGAAGTTTTGGGCATTTCCGGGACTGTTTTGACCATGGAGGATACTCCATGATAGGGCAGTGGTAGTCTGGTAGAACAGATAAATTGAGGAGTGTTACTTGTCTCAGATATTCATGTAGGTCTGTCAGTAGTCACATAACAGTTGATCAGGCAAACTCACAAACAAATTATATTGTTTGTTTGTTTGATTGGTGTTTAACGTCATACTCAAGGGTATTTCACTTAAGCTTATATGACGACAGACAGAAATGCAGAACATCACAAACAAATCTGCTTCCCGTTACCCTTCAGCTCTGCAAACACCAGGGCAACAGAAAGCAACCTCTTTTCTCGCCTCTTACGATCGACCGAGGAAGCCGAGGGAGT
>JARFOD010112828.1:0-15273 GCA_031763545.1 Mopalia muscosa
CTAATCTAGTCTTCCAATAGATTGTGTGGGTCCTTGGCTGTAATAGTTACCGCTCCTAGGTCACCAATTTATTTGGTGTGCCATTTGATTTTCTGGGTCTTTGGTTGTGACAGTTACAAGTCCTATATCCCCCACTCATCTGGTCTCCCATTAGAGTGTCTCAATCCATGCTTGTAATAGTAACCAGTCCTACGTCAGCCACTCAACTGGTGTTCCATTAGCGTGTCTTAATCCATGGTTGTAATACTTACCAGTCCTACGTCAGCTATTCGTCTGGTGCCCCATTAGCGTGTCTTAATCCATGGTTGTAATACTTACCAGTCCTACGTCAGCTATTCATCTGGCCTCCTATTAGATGAGTCAAATTACCTAGAGTATAGTTAATCCCCAGTCAAGCAATCTTCTCAAGACCCAAGCTGTCAGTTTGTCAGGGATTAATTAGGGGTATGGAACTGATTAACAGTATCATATCTCCAGAAGAAACAGAAGTATTTAATCTGATTCTAAAGGCTGACTGACATATTCAATAGGGTACTTTTAACGATTGATTGCTCCCAAGAAGCTAATATTAACCAGCACGGATTGAACGGCTGATTGTCACTGTGTTACAAAAGACAGCTTAGTGAAGATGCATTCAGTTTAAGCCAGTTTTATCAACTCCACTATGTCCGTTCACTGATCCCTTATCCTATAATGTGTAGTTTACCTCATATTCAAATGAGATGGTGCCTTAATATAATATAATCCAGTAATGGCTTTAATTAATTCCATTCACCTCAGGATTATTTCTACGGAGTATGTCACCTGTTGAGTATACGTCGCCTCACCTTAAAACCGACTACCCTATATTGGACCGTTTTGCTTCAGAATTGCTGATAGGTAGAAGAAAACGATATTTACAAAAACTTTGTATGATAAGAAATGAAATATGTATATAAAATAAATAAAAATAATTAAATACTAAAATCAACAAAAATTACAAATAATTCACAGTGATATATTTTAAATAGTAATGCCACTTTACCAGCTCACAAAATAATTATCTAAAAAATAATTAACTTGGAAATATTTTGAGAGTTTAAGTTGAAATTACATCTGTAAATGTAGTTTTCCTAATCCACCGCCACATCTTTTAGTTCCCGGTGGACACCGGACACCCCGATCATTGATATTCCGGAAATACTGCAGATATTGCTGACGGATATAATGACAGAGGCTAGGCGGAAATAAAAAATACCTTTATCGTGATAAACATGGGCCCCAATTGTGGTGCGTTGAATAAAAAATTAATTTGAGAATGACTGTTTTATTACACAATTTATTATATGCACGACAAAGGCCTTGGGCACAGTTTTCTAAACAATATAGCCGAGTATAGTATTCCTCAATGTGCAATAACTAATGAGAATTGTAAAGCGCCCCCTGGCTACTCCTCAATATTTTATAGGTGGAATACGGAAACAAAACATCTCACCAATTATATGTTGTCAAACCCAAATACACACGGATAGCACACAGATTGCCAAATTAACATTGACAACCCAATGCGTTAAACAGAGCCATCATATCATCAGGTGCATAAGGAATCATGAAGTAAAAAATTAAATCGAACATTTGAGCAGGCTGTTGTTGTCTGACAACGACACTCAACATAACATTTGCTTTTGGATAATAAATCCCTAGAAGACAGGTGTTTAACAGTTAATCGCGATCGCCCTGATACCCCCAACACAGTCTTCATTGTCTCACCCACATCTACATGGTAAACTTTTCGAGAAATAATAAACAAATTAATGCTATCTTTTCACACTATGTACCACACGTGATTCTTGGCAAATTTGAGAATAGTGAGTGAACGGATTGACTAACAGTAGTCTAGACTTCTGGGATCCACCATGACAGCATGACATATTATTACATGTAGTCGTTTGGTCATCGACATGTATCTAGAGATTTCGATGTATTAGGGGACGATCGCGGAGAAGCTCTAAATTTCGTCAGTTTGGTCATGGAAATATATTCAGTGGAGTACTGTGCTGAGAGTACGCCATGGCGCGAGGTCTCTTCTACTCGGCCAACACCCAACAGCCGACTGAACTTCCGGCGGAAGTTCTCACTGAACACGCAGTATATTAGGGGGTTGGCGGCGGAGTTGATATAACCTAATATTGTCACGAAAACTAAGAAACTCCAGGTTTCATGAAACGGAGAAGGCGAAAAGGTGTTATAGAGAAGCATAACCTGAAGTGGAGAATAGCTTAGGAAATAGATGAGAACACAAGCTATTAACATTTTTACAACTCCTTTACGGGCTCTAATAGCGCGGGAGGTTTTTTCTTCTTCCTGACCTTCTTCCTTTTGGATGAGCTTATTACCGTGTAGTTTCTCTACTCCAACGAAAAGCCGACGACCTATGACCACATAACATGATATCTGGATTAGCATGGGCACAGCGTAGAACAACACAAATTCCAGATACTTAAAAATCAGGAAGTAGCGCAAGTGATTGTCTGGGAAGATCAGTGTACAGAAATACAGTGCTTCTTGTGTAGGGTGCTTGTTTAGCTGGATGTAAAGGACGGTCGGTAATCCACAGCATGCAGCGACTGTCCAGATCAGCAAGATTCCTTGTAACACCCGCCTTCTGGTACAAACAAGATGAGCCTTGATCGGGTACACAATGGCGATGTAGCTGTCAAAAACAATTTGAGACATTTATCAAGATTGGACGAAAACAAAAGCATAAAATAGAAAACATCAATTTGTTTTTATTCTTTGTATTATTGTGAAGGACCAATGAATAAAATTATACTGCAAGGCGCGTGTTGTACCTCATAATTTATTGTAACAAATTAAGTTATACTGCACGGCGCGTGTTATACCTCCTAATTCATTATTACAAAGATATACTGCACCGCGCGTGTTATACATCCTAATTCATTATTGCAAAGATATACTGCACGGTGCGTGTTATACGTAAAAAAGGACAGGATAGGTTTGCAAGCAACCAGTGTAGAAATTCTCGTAGTTCAACTCTGGTTAAAATATTATTTTATAACCAATAAGTTAATTTGCTCTATCGTGTGAAATTTGCGTTCATTTTTGTCTTTCTCTTCTGTGAACAAGTACACATATCCAGCAAAATTTTATTTAATTTTAATTTACAGCCGCTATTTTATTGTGCTAGAGTATGTTGTTGATATTGTCAAATTATCGACCTTCCAAGGATTAGTTTATGCTTCGTTGTGAACAGTTAATATAACCTTGACGGCTTGCTAAGATAAGCTTCAAAATATCCATGTGACAATCAAATATTTTGTTAAAAATATTTATTTATGAAGTTTGAACGATGTTCCTTCCGAGGATACGGATATTCTATATTTAGGTGAACGTGCCTTGGTCTCTTTCAAAGTCTTGTACACAGTCCAAGTGTTTAATGAGAATATTTGTTAAACCCGGTACATTTTCAGGACACTATAGTGGTGAGGATCCAACTTCTGCTAGATCGTCTACTGGGCTTCATTTATGAAGAGTCTCTTATCAGTGTTGAAGATCTTTGATTAATACCCAGATAAAAATATTTTCACTGAATCGCTGGCACAATCATCTAAACCCGACAACCAACCAAACAAAAAAGCGAATTGGACTCAACATTTATTAGGATATGTGAGTGTGTCGCGCTATCCATGCGGAATCTTAACGCGGAAAACAGGACGAAGAACTCCAGATACATTGTCAATTTAATGGACACGATATCATGGTGGTCTTTCAGTAATTCGATGTACGGAGATTTTGTGGGATTCGATTAAAGCAAAACCGCCATAAATGCGTTCAAGTGTGAAGACCTGAACATCATCAGGGTATAAATATAGATGGTTATTAATATTTACATACATATATAGATATAAGCCTTACCCTCCGTACTGTTTTTCATTCATATTTTAATCGCATATCTGGGAGCAGTGTTTTTGCAGAGGTGTCAAACTATATGGAATCGGTGCAGCTGTAATAGGCTACGGTAGTGCAATTTGCACGCAACTTAAAACTTACTGGAAGTTTGTATTTTGGTAAAAAATATAACAAGTTTTTTTTACTTCTGCTCGGATTATAAACAAGCTTTTTGTATTAGTATATATCGCTTTGGATATAGTCAGACTACTGTAGGAGTTAAGGATAGACTTTGTGATGTGGAGGCGTCTTCATGTTTCAATGTTAGCAGATGTGCCGAGGATATCTCGTACAGCTCTGGTCATTGGAACCCCAATGGATCCATAGACTGGGGCTTAAGTGGTCCCCCAATAGCGGTTCATAACACCACAAATACTGTTTTAATTACATCCCAATGTATTCTTATTTATTGCTTTATTTGTGCCAGAGAAAAACCTTGATAAATTTCATAATTACTTCTCTCCAGATATATAATTTGTGTACTGAAAGAAGATAGAGAGAAGAAAAACATAAATGTTGAGTCTAAGTTGAAAATGTAACTAATTGGAATCAGAGGGTGTGTCTAAACTCAATACCGTATTATTTCCATCTGCAAACATCAAACACGATTTGACCTGAACCTAATAACTGTCTGCAAACGACTGTTCACAAAAAAACGCATTTATTCCATATCCAAATCTGTACACATTGCACCTTGGTCCTAGAAAATGTGCATTTATCTGGCGCTTATCGCGCTATATCCGCGACATCCATGGCTCCGATAAATGTCTTATCTGATGAGTAATAAAAGTGCTCTGGATGTTATCAGTATGGAATGAAAATTACATTATTAATTGTAAAACTGGGAAACACGCGAAGTCAGATAATGCTAGTTGTTAACATACGTTTGAAGAGAACACGATTAAAAATCGTATCAGATGGTTTAAGATCTTTATCACTCAATTCAAAGACTTTGAGTTAAGTCCGATCGCCCATTCCACACCTGGTTCCGCTATCACCAAATAAGCAGCTGTAAGTCCCGGTGACTTGAGGCCGCTTTCAGGGCAAAACAATAATAATTCTAATTTTAGGGGTTCATTTATTCATTGGATGGATATTTTGTTTTACCTCTTATCAATACATGTATTTTTTATTTGTGAACATAGGATGTGATGTAATAATAAATTTGATTAGAAAAACAGCTTTTAATTTGCGTCATTTAACAAATGTTTACGGATATCAATAGCGTTTACAACATGATTAAAATCAGTCTTTACATCAGTAACCGTATATAGTCCCTCGGTTTGGGGTGTTTCTCGCAGGATGCAGTCCCTTATAAATTACCCTATATGTTTTCGTTTTGTTTTTTGTGTGTGTGTGTGGAGGGGGGGGGGGCGTTTAGGAGAATCGGACCGAGTGTCTTCAGTGTTGGTATTCAAGTAAACATATAGTAATGGAATAAAGAAAACAGTGTCTAAGCCTACCTGCAACGTTTCAAATAGGCTTGATGAATCACAAGTTAACAATTTTGGCTCTTTTCCAGCTTCACAAGAGTTTATTCCGGGAAGAAGAAAAAAAACATTGTTCGTGACTATAGTTATTTTTAGCGATATATTTTAGACTTTGGTAAAAGTAGCAATTTGTTACCATAGCAGTGTCTGTGTACCTACCGTTCAATGCATACTGCCACCAAGGTAAGGACCGATCCGTAGAGTGATGTGACCAGGGTATATCTCTCAAACTTACAGAGGCCTTCTCCTAGTAACCAGCCGCGGTCCAACATAAATTGTACGATCTCTGGTACTCCGAATAACATAATAAAACTATCTGCCAAGGCTAGGTTCATAATAAACAGGTTAATGACAGAGGACCTCATCTTTTTGTCGCTAACAACAATGTAAATTACAAGCGAGTTACCCACAAGCCCAACTATTCCCACAACAGAAAACAATGCAGAAAAACCTACAATTTCTGGCATGGATAAGTTATCACGACCGGGCCGTGGAAGGGTGGACAGATTCCCAGCCAAACTCGTGCTGTTTACATCCATTCTTGAACAACTTGTCTTCTTCAGTTTCAAACAGCTCTATCTCGTGTTCAAAATTCGTATAACTTTAAGTTACTCCTTGAGTAGGCCTACCGGGTACTACGTCCAACAACAATATGCTAACTGTGATTTACGGATATGAAAATACGAAAAATTCTGTTCCTCGGAGACAATTTTTGTTTAATGCTCGACAAAACAACGAACATACGGATAGTGTCATATCCTGAGCTACCAACTTGGAAATTGTGATGATGATATCTCCGCGATCGCTATAATCTTAACTAGTCTTTTTTTCTCCGCCACCAATATTATTGCTGTTTGCCAATCATATCCTTGGTTATTCCATTTCTATAGGCGTTTTATATAAATTGTCCATTCGTATAGGTTTGTACATTTTTCACTTCACGCACCACTAGTCTATCTATGTCAGACGGCCGTATCAGTCAATCTCTTCCATACTCTTAGGTTTCCACATACATTTTGTTTCAAACTGCTCCGCAATTTATCGAACATACACTGTGGACATTTATAGCCCCATTATAGTTGGGCATCTAGGCAATGAATGGGCATGGAAATCCACATAGTGTAAAATCGTTTTTCTGGAGTTGATTTATGTCTGTCTGTTTGAGATAGAATAATCATTTGGCGATATGAACTGGGTAGAACTGTGATTTGATTACCTCCTCTTGCCACGCCTCGTTCTGCAGTGTAGTAATTACCCAGGATGCTGAAGACTATAGTGCTATGCTGTGTTTGCTCAAGAAATCCGTAATAAGTCTTTACCCTCCCTCTCTACTGATTTAAGAACAATGGCACAGTGACACGGAAATTGAGAATAAATAGTCTTCTCAGACAAGCGTATTTGAATACTTGTGACTACAATGTTAAAGTAAATCTGGTTTCATCGCGGATGTCCACGTGGAGGCCAGTTGAGAACATCTGTTCGCTGTCGTGGGTTAAGGCTAAGTGGATTTTATGCCTCCGTTACCACCATGTCTCTCTATCTCCCTCCTGACATAGAAGACGCTTAGAAGTTAGTCATGCGTTAGTCTTGTAAACCTTTGTACCAGGAGACTAACATTTTTCTCAATAAGAAAACTTTGGCTTAGTTCTGAAGAAGCCATCAACTTGCCAGAAGAAACCAAACAAGTCCTGTCAACTCGTGCATACCCATACTATAATCCAATCTAAGGCCGTAAACCAAGGCATAAGATCGTATCTTATATCAGTCCTTGGTTTATATACCTACCCATTAATTTAAAAAACGTATTGTTCATCCAGAGGAAAACCGATCGTTGATCTATGTTAACAACAAATTTAATAAATAGTTTTCCCATGTACCAAATAAAAAAAGGTTCGCTAAGTTAAAAAATAATATAAACGTTTTTCAGCCAATTAGTTAATATAAAATTTATTGCATACTGAAAAAGTTCAATAGATTTGCCCTTTTTCTATTTTTGTTAAATGTTTTAATCTATATTGTCGTGAACAGGAAATTAAACCCTCATATCGTGACTAGCTTTATTCCCCAGTGTGAATGTTTAAGCCGTTGACTATCGCATGATGACAAGTCTCCAGTTTGTGTTATGTGAATTCAATTTGTCTCAGATATCGACCAATCGTTAGATGAACCTCTTTCTCAAGATCAGCTGTCCACGAGTGGCACACTAAGATGGCCTCTGCAGAAACCGGTCTCTTAATGGTTGCGTTATAGCCTTATGTCTCATCTCACACCATCATCCACCGTACGATCTCTGAAAAGTTGTTTTACACTTAAGCGATGCCCGATACTTATTTTAGTGTGTAGTTTAACAAAGTACAGATGAATGAATAAATATTCTGATGTTAACTCGAAGATACAAATAAGATAGCATTGGTGTTATGTTGACAGTGTTGGGGAACTCCAGCAAACCAGCAAACGTCGGGCTGAACCGTCAGGGTACAATTATTTGTGTTACTTGTATCATACTTTAATGGGATAAATAAAAAAAAGTCGACCAGCTGAGAGACTGAGAAATTATTGTACATATTACTCGGGTTGACCGTTGTCTATGAGGGCACCAAGCTAATATGACCTTGACTTCTTATCAGTGACGGGAAAAATGACCAGAAACTAAGCATGGAAATTAGCCCGGTTCTCTGACTTTGAGAATCGTCCCCCTTTGTAATATCCCACACAACAACCACAGCAACAAGTTCCATGCTCCTAAAGGTGTTGTCTGAATGATGACAAATGAAAACAAATGAAAACAACAACGGGTTTGGATTCAGTTACATAATCAATAGATGCATTTTACGCCTCCAGTCCTCCGATACTTTCATGGTGATTAACCGCTGTCAGAATGATTTTATGGTTCACTCAAACTGCGGTTAAATCTTCGGAATCAATCTGTCTATTCATAATTATCTGATTGATTTGTTAATACTTGAAACGAGACGCTTCTCCTATATCACCATTTGTTAAAAACTTGGCTATTTAATATGTTATGAATGTTACTGTATATGATTTGTAAATACTGAAAACATTAAATGTCAATGTATATGATTTGTAAATAACTAAAACAATAAATGGTCAAATAGTAAAGCACTTCTCATATATCACTATATTTGTTTAAACCATGTGTTCTGATTGTCACCGTATTTACCTGGTGACCTGTATTCATATCGTTCTTCAAGACAGAGTTTACTTGCCGTCATGTGCCACAATATATGTATTTAAAAAAACAGGGATATGTCTTATTGCCTGCCTGTTAATAATCCGCCTTCAATAGCAATAAAATTAGCTACTCCAGTCAAGTACAAAACTGGCCCAGACGTGATCATGTTCTACATAAATCGTTCACTTCTTTACTGTACAAAACCAGTATATCCATAACTAGTTCATCAACACTGGAGTTTGTAACCTGGTAAAGTTTCTTGGCCATTGGTTTTGCAGAAATAGAATAAAACACTCCATCTATGTACATCCTTATTAGGGTAAACTCTTTAAGAAAAAACACAAATTGGGCAAATTAATAACAAATTTTAGCAACTGAAAACCATTACCAATTTTCGGCGGCAGACGTATACTACGGTTTTGTCGAAAGAGCAATTTACCTAAAAGTTACTAATTAGAGAAGTAAATTTAACAGAAAAGCAAATTGTATGTCCCTATTAACAAAAGCTGGTTGTACAGTCAAAATGATGGTGTATTCCACCAAGCAAAGCAGTAGACTTGGTCTATTTCTAACTGACGCGCTAGGTTCCACGGATGATGTTGGCCCTAGGCTTACAGGCGCCTCCCTGAGAGACAAAACGCCTGCGTTTCGGATAGACAATGGGTCAAAAAGACACACATAAAGGCACCTTGCCACAGTTGTTGTATGGCGTTTTGTCCCAAAGAGGCAAAAAGACGTTGTCAGTAAATACTTAATACGTTTGTATTACTCTTTATTCGAAACAAGAATGCATTATTTATCCCAAAGGCTCGAGACGAGTCCACCACTGAGAAAAGTATAGCATATATACACATTTTAAAGCAACCCAATGCTTACATCAAAGCGGTACAAAAAAAATAGAGTTGATAATAAAATGCCTATCCTGTCGCAAAACGAACTCCGCTTCCAATAGTTTCAGGTCTTTGCTGATGCCTAACCCACAACATTTCAAGGATGGAGGTTTTACATCAAATTGACGTTTTGCCTCACTGAAGCTACCCGGAATGTAATAACATCCAACAAGTATTACATTCCTGGCAGCATTGATGCTCAGAATGTAATACTTGTTCCATTCCTGGCAGCACTGTGACTAGGCACTCTCTGTCCGATATGTAATAACTACTTCACAGGTGCCTCAACCCTTTTATAAAACATGTTTGCATGTGAAACTTGCACACAATAGATTCATATAAATATTGGTAATTGCTAATACTGAAAATATAAACAATAATTAATTATTGATATGTAGGTGACATATAAGGATTCCATCTCTCGGCAAAGCGATATTTCACTGCCATTAATTAAACATTATTTTTACAAATATTTATAAGAGTTGAAATTTCATGCACTTTTTAAGGGTTTAATTTTTGCTTTTGCACAATAACGAAGGAAAAAACACAACAAACTAGGACAGATTAAAATATACTGAATGACTGTTTGTTGGTTGAAATAATGAACAATATATGTTTACGTAAACATATTTTTCTGTATACAGTAGTGGCGTAAAATAAGTAGCAATCTGATAAAAGAGGCACTCCAACAGTATCTTTTGTTTTTCAATATAATTTTTCTGCACGGTGGCAATATTCTGTATAGTTAAAGGGAAACAGGTAAAAACAATTCATTCACATGCGCAAATGTAACCTTGTTAATGCTACAAACGTGGTGCGGATTGCACGTAATTAATTACTGCCCTGTTGTGTATGCATACCATCATTTAGAATCAAATGAAATTGATGACATAGGGCAAAAAATTGTTTACTTCAGACTCCAAGTCCATATTACATCAAGCATACAAGCGAAATGTGTATTATAAATGGAGAGAGAAAAACATTTTGTGATAATCCTATTTTATAGTAATAGAGGGTTATATGCACATATTATTAAGCGTGTGTTGTGTATAACTTTACTATAAGGATTTATATAAACAGGAAGCTGTTCCATCTGTTAACTAGCAGAGATGCCCTAATGCCACCAACAGGAAAACTCAGCACAAGAGAGTTGTTTAATAAGCGAGCTGTGAAACATGAGACTTTGTCGACCAATATCTTGTCACAAACATCGAGTAACTCCGCTTTCTCTTCCTTCGATTCACTCGGGATTATTACGTGCGGAAAATTGTTCTATTCAAACTGAATGATACTGATCGATCAATTTTGCGACGAGATCGTGTTAGGCGATCTGCAACAGAAAGAGAAAATAGAAACGGCCAGACAGAACATAGAGAGGATTTCTATAGCCAATACATATCTGCACTCAATTGGCCCGATACTGTTCAGGGCTCGCCTTGGATTATAGCGCTTAATGTATTTGTTTTGCAGATTTCTTTTACCCAATATCGATTAAAATGTACGGAAAATAGGGGTATAGTGGCCAGTCTCCTTTTGTTTCCGCTCTCACATCTGTTATGAATTGTTTTCGTTTGAGTATCATCCCGCTTCCTCGCCCATCTGTAGAATTTCGTCCACATTTGTCATTTCTCTGTCTATAAACTCTCCATTCCATGAAGGAGCCGCAATCTATATACAGGTGTCTTGTCTATTCAATCCCTGACAATCTGGCAGAGCTCTGTGATTTTTTTCGTCAATATATGAGCGAAATCTTTACAAATTGAAATAAAATGTGCTTGAACCGGGCATAAGTAAATTGTATTTATATGGATTCGTATCGATTATCAAAGTAGATATAGTATTGGAAACCCGTCTATGTAATTCGGCAAATAAACAGCACATGTTCACAAATAAATGTACAAATTCGACGTTCGATGGCATTTGATTAGAATCGTCGTTGTATTACCTCCAGAACATTGCGTGTAAACTGCTTGAAACCAGGATAATTTGAGTGTAGTAATAGTCAGTAAACTACCGGGAATATATCACTACTTGCACGTTTTACATTAAAACATTCGCTCTATTTTATATTTATAATAGAGATACCCCGCGTGATTTCCTGGGAAGAATGAAATTGCGAGGGATTATCCCAACAAAGCGATAAAAAATCTACATAGTACTTGATGGTCCGATTGTGACAGGGTACTTCTTAGCAGAACGGGCCATTTATTGAAAAGGGGGCTTAACTCGAGATAAACTGTGTCCAACGATTTGCGCGCCCCTGTTCAACCTCATAAAAACATCAACAAATTTATCGGCGGTATAAATTATACGCGCTCACAGTACCGTTGCATTTTAATGCTTATAAAAGTAAATGTCAAAAGACTGGCTTAATAAAGAGCTATTATATAGGATAACCGGGTTTTATATTACACGATGGGGATTTTTGTTATATATTTCATTTTAACTTTTATATAACAAAAAGCCATTTTAGATTCGAATGCAAAAGAAACAGGAAACAAAAGAAACAGTCGTTGTCAGCACACAAAGCCTATGTTTATTGATACATGAAATATACCAGTGTAAAGACAATATATAATGCATAGACAATTACTGATGATATGAAAAATACATCGATATTTTAAGATATACAAAAATAGAATCCTTTGTAATCTTTGTTACTTAAGAACGACACCAAACGAAAAGGGTCAACTGGATACATGACATGCCTGAATAACTAAATAGCACTGACTATGATTGGTGTATTCTGTGCGTATTAACAATAAATTGGCCGTGTTATGTAATGATACACTTGTATTATAGAGTGCACTTCAGTTGCAAATTATAGAGTTTAGCAAGTGTTTAAATTGCTATAAATATTCATGACATAACAGCTAACTTAAACCCCAGGGGGCACGACTGCTGCTGGAAGAAGCCTTCTGTGAATAATTTTATGCCGTACCTGCTGTTTCTCTCAATCCGTTTAGGATTCAACTTCAGAGTTTAATATATCAACGATAACATAGCGATTGGGATTCAATGTCCGTTTTTTGTCAACTTCATTTCATACAAGTAAAGTACGCGAGAAAAACGAAGGATGGTTTAATATGAACTACAGCAAGAAACTGGTTTGGAAGTAAAACTTAATAAAACTGAGAAGCCAAATATAACTGTTACATTATACTCTCTTTAAATGTACTGTAACAGAGTTTGAATTAACTTTCCACCAAAACAGAATTATAATCAACCGAAAAGTAATCTTAAGAGATTAACACGATGCTGTGTATTTTCTCGGTATAAATCGGCACAGACAAATCTAAGTATAGAGTAAGTTGGCAAGTTAACAAGATGTACATATATTTATTAATTACAACCGATTTCATAAAAAGAAATTTAAATGTTCGTTAACACAGAGTATACTGGTATAAAGCTATTCTATCATCTTGGTAATTGTAAATATTGATGATAGCTATTCAGTATTTAACAGATAAGTACAAGTAAGAAACAATTACACAATAACACATCGATGTCCTTCGCAGTTCGTACAGGAATTTCGTTACCCTTGAGACTAAAAGTTCGTCAAACGATTGGTAATCCTTGATCAGCACATCCCCGTAGCTGATTCCACACATCATGTATAGACGACCTAATGGATAAATCATTCATCACTAACGGAAAAAATGAAGAGAATTAACCAATGACACACCGAGGTTCTGCTCTATAATCCACATCCAGGAAGCCTTTGACTTCAGCAACGAAGCTCAGGGACTCACAATCTGGAAGTTTTCACCTCATCATGACTTTGCGATGGATTTCGACAACGAGCTAAAAATTAAGTTAATTAAAAATATGTAACAATTGTTAACAAAAAGGGAATTAAGAAAACACACATAGTATGTAACGATTGTTGTCAACAATGAATGGAGAAAACACGCATAATAAGTAACGATTGTTGTCAACACGGAATTGAGAAAACACACATACAATGTAACGATTGCTGCCACACGGAATGGATGAAACACACATAATATATAACGCTTGCTGCCAATACGGAATTGAGAAAACACACATTATATGTAACGATCGTCGCTAATACGGAAATGAAAAAATACACATTAACTGTAATGATTGTTGCCAATAGGGAATAGATAAAAAAAAACACATATGTTACAATTCTTGCAAATACGGAATTGAAAAGACAGATAATATGTTACGATTGTTGCCTTGTCAAAACGGAATTTGCAGTATGGCCGGCCAAACACGTTAATTATTGAAAGAATATTCAAGAATGTATAGACCGCGGACAAAACCGGAAAATCTGGAGAAACTTAAAGAAACTGTTTATATATAAAATACAAAGGAGAGAGACTTTACGTGTAAGCCAATATGGGTAATATCTTAATTAACACTACATATAGGTGAAAGGAAGGACCCCTACAATAAACGAATGTAAATACCTTTCGTACAAATAGATACTTTACATATAAGGTTAAAGAAAGTACCCCTACAATAATCGAATGTAAATACCTTTCGTGCAAATAGATACTTTACATATATAAGGTTAATAAAGGACCTACAAAGAACAAATCTAAGTTAAATTCAAGTATTGATCTGATTTTATTAATATGCTTATCGATTAACTCTTTTACTCTCGGTTCACGACTATAACTAGAGACTTATATCCGGATTACCAAGCAGTGTGTTTGTAGCAAACTGATATGAATTGTATTATTACCCCATGTGAAACCAGGTCTTTATCCAAGACGTTATATTTGGTCATTACACCAAGAGACACAATCAGGACTAGGTCGTTTAATTAGATTGACACATTGAATGTACAGCGTATATGGTAAATTTTAGGGGAAAAATAAACAAAGTATGAGCGGGGAAAGACATCAAAACAGGAGGATATCACATAAAAATGTAATTAAATCGACCATCAAAAGGGAAACGCTTCGACAGAACAGCGTGGAAGCAAAGAGATTCATGCCTGGTAAAGGACAATAAGGTTGTGCGGTTCCTGGTTGTAGAAATCCCCGTCTGTATATGAAGAGCCTGGGTTTACTGGGGTTTAACTGCTAGTTTGGTCCCGCAAGTTGATACGGATAGAAGATCGTTTTAAATAAACACTATAGGCTAAAGCTCCTTTATGCCTCTCAACATGCCTGGATCGTTCCATCATGCAAGAGAAGGAGGGGAGGTTTACAGGAGATACGAGATGTGTAAATGTTAGGAGGACACTCGACATTAATTTAACACATTTCTTGTCCCAATATTAGTCTAAAAGTTTACTAACCTTCTGTGAAACCTTTGTTATCGAAGCCCACTATGGCAGCCTCGTGTTCCTTTTCGGTGCCGGTCAAAGATCTGCGACCATTAGCTGATAGCCCTTTGCCATGGTCCACACAGTCGATCGGTTCTTCCTCGTCTAATCGAGGCCAGTGGGCTTGAATGAAAACGTTATATACGAAGCAGCCCAGAATCGCCCCCAACATAGGGCCAACGATTGGCACCCAAAACCAATTATAATCTCGATAACTGAAAATATCAAATGTATGACCATTTCATACGCACCTATAGATTGTGTTGACATTTTGCGCTTGGCAATTGGAAGAGCGAACGCTTTGAGACAATATATAGTCTATAAATACTATGTTGAAAATAAAAACTAGTGCTGTTCTATGTCCAGTAGCCAGCTTGTATTTGTAAGTAGAAAGAGGAAGTTTGCTTTGTTGTTGTTGTAATCTCGCTGCAAGGGGGTGGGGGGGGGGGG
>JARFOD010112839.1:0-29569 GCA_031763545.1 Mopalia muscosa
AAAGTTTGGGAGGGAGCTGTGGGGCCAAACGTTAACATTGCCGCTTATGGCAAATTAATGGTGGTCTGGGGCCAGCTCACAATGCCGTTGAGACTGGGTAATGGCTGGTTCATACTTCTACTTGATAGACTTCTGGTATTACATATAGGAAATTTGACAATCGCAGCAACCCCAAGAATCATACAAACCCACGTTTAACTCAAGACGTTCTCAAATATAACATACCAGATTGCAGAGATTATTTTTCATAATGTCTGTGTACAGATACTCTAAGCGTATTATATGGACTAACTTGTAATTTGTCTTTCTACGACCGCACAATTTACGCTGTTTTAGCGAATATCACTTCAGTACATCCAGACATTCAAAATAGTACTAGATTTATGACCAAGCGGACTGTACGTAAGGCATGAAGGTAATCCCGCTTCCGGTTTTAATCAAATGTAACTTACGCGCACTGATTAGCGGTTATTTATACAGCTCGTTTTGTTTTTATTCGCTGATTTGTATCACTGGTTCTCTCAAGGGTTGACATATCAGGGTAACTGCGAACCGGGTAATTTAGGTAATGTCATTTAGGGTCTTCCAGACTGCAGTTGTTGATGTCGTATCTGAGGCCGCAGCCGTTCAATTGGCTGTATGAGGATTTAGACTAGAGCCAACTTATACTTACATTGAATGTTAAAGGTAAACCCTGTTCTGCTAATCCTCGAGAAACTGACATGCTTTTGTCAGAGGATATAGGATGATATTTATATATCCGATGATTGATATGAGTGATAATAGTGAGTGATCTTGTAACTTTATGATTTAAAGAAAAAAATAGGCACTTTTATACGGCCTTAGATTTATTATGCTCGGTTTACCGGTCTTTCTGAAATGTTAAATGCTGGGAACGGAACAATTGGAGACCTTCGGCGTCAGATGAAACTTATAACAGGAGCCAAAAAACACAATGTTTATATGGGGGTCGTGGACGGCTGCGTACTTCTATAGTTAAAGCGGTGGCCTGAGTTGGAATAACCCTTGTATCAAATGATAGAACAACAGCCAACCTATAAAACATGTAAAACATTTTATATTAACGACAAAGCAATTCATTAAGAAATTATTAGGTTAATTTTGCCATTTGTTCCCGAAGATAATTGCATTGTATTCAATATATTGATTTGTGTTATGTTGATAATATCCCCTGGTGGCCTTGTGGCTGTGGGTTATCCTCGTTAAAGAAATAAGGAATTAAATTAATTTAAAATTCAACCTACTGAAATATTGCGGGGAATTAGTATTTGTTAATACCTTATCTTGAGCATGAAAAATAAATACCTCCCAGAGATCACCATCACGTGGCCACCCATTCTCACGACGTAACATGAATTGCACTCTTGTTGCATCATTCTGGTACAACAGTAACCCTTATCCTCAGTCAAAGCAGCAAATGTAATCCAAGATACTTCAAACTGTTTTATAATTTGTAGTGAAGAAAACGTACAGAGAAGGACCTATGCCTATAGATGATCCCATTGAACTTTTCTTGGTGTGTGTGTATTATTTAATAAAGAAATATACAGAGACGATTTGACGTCAACCTCGAAAAAGTAACAGCAAGTCCTACAGGGGTAAAACTCACCAGTTCACAAGCGTATTTCGTAAAATAATTAGAGAATAATTCATCTGATGTAACCAATACAGGTTGAACCTGTAGAGTAACCGTTCTACTAAATATGCAATCGAAAGTCTTTTAAATAGATACTGGAATCGATGTTGATTGGTTTCTTAAATTGACCAATAACAGAGACGGTTCTAAAAGGCGAAGTTTTCCTCCGACGTACCAGAGTTTACAAAATGCATCTTTTAATAGGACAAACGGATACAATAAACCAACATCATTCTTTTCTTTACTACACGTGACTTACAACATCAACACGGAACAAAATTGGACGACATCGGCTTTTTATGCTTAATTCGATGTTTACCAGTTCTGTGATCTCAATAGCGACAAACAAAACGCGGGGAGCGTTTTAAATCTGATTTTAATAATAATGCGGGTGTTCTATACACTATCATTACAGATGGTATGCAAATACAAACTGAAAGATAATCTTTGTCAACTGAATAGGATTGTTAGGGGTTTATCGCCCTTCTCAAGATAAGTTAATTGATATGACGACAGATTGTCCATTTCACACTGTTCCTTGCTCAACTACGGTGGAATACCTAATAAAACCACTCTAGTGGTTGCCGGAGCCACATCGTGGGACTAAGTCATATACCTGATGGCTGACAAATAGACTCGAATCCCTGACAAATACACCTCCCTAGGATTAATAGACTGACAATCTAACCCATATATATAAACCACGGCCGCGGGCCTGTCAACTGGAGATGTGATTATTGGCTGTGTTTTGAATTACACTGTCGTCCCCATGGTTCCAACAGCCTAGTCGCGATGTACAAACTTCATATACTGTACGCTGGAGGGCGGTACCCTAAAAAAGCTTTAAAGGATCGACCACAATGCCATGTGTAAATATGGGAGATGCGTGTTAATACGAAGGGTCAATCTTCTAGCTAAATACACTTCTGGTACGAGCGATATCGATTACAAATTAAACTCACAATTAAACTGGAGATTTACATGTGTAAATGCACGGGTTCTAGGATTTTTTTTGTCTGATTGGAACTTATATATTTCTAAAAGAAATCACACTGGCACTGGGATGTAGATCAAATAAAATCGAAGAATCATCTTATGTTCTAGATAACTTCTAGAGACAAATTTCTTAATAAACCTTGATATCGAGTTGTTGTTATGGGTAACCTACGGACATCTCATGAGAAGGTAATGACCATAAATATGGTATATAAAATATTGTTAAAAATGTAGCTAACAAGATATTCAGCATGGGTTATGAATAAATCAGCCTACAGCCTTTTCGTCGTACGAAAAGGGGATTTTGCTTACATGTCGGCGTACCAGCCCTATGAGAGAAAAACCGTTAAAAAATAATGCAAGACTGGATAATGAACAAGGAAATCTAAATTGTGTTGCTCTTTGAACTTGTACACACAGAAGAACATTTAGTGGAAGAATATAATGTCATGTCCGTCATGTAAGCCTAAACGTGAATGCTTAGTTCTGTGTTACTACCAAAACTCATGCTTACCTTAACCTGTTCTTAAAACTAAACCTAAGCTAAACCTAATCAGGGGCGGCGGAAGCAAATCCAAAATGGTGGGAAAGGGGACGGCGGGTATAAGGTCCAAGGACAATTGAGGAGAGCGTTCTAAGCGAGTATAGCCAAACAGATTGAATCGTCATCAGACTAGAAGAGTTCTGTGCTTTCCTATATTTTGTTCATGTTTAAGCTATAAGTTCAAGTTCTGGATTATTTACAGTGTGGCTCAGATTCCATATCCGCTTTATCGTTAAGAGTTTCACAATACCAGCTTTAGTCAAATAGCACGTCCTGACCTGAACATTGTATCATACGTAAGAAGTCGCTGATCATTTTAAATTCAACATTTCGCTTTGTTTTGCCCTTTTCATGAACGTCAATGATAGATGCATAATGTTGTTAATACCATCAGCTTTAGTCAAAAAGCACGTCCTGACCTGAACATTGTCCCATACCTAAGAAGTCGCTGATCATTCTAAATTCAACATTTCGCTTTTTCGTCCTTTTCAAGAATGTCAATGATAGATGCATTATATTGATAAACCAAGTTGGCGAGTGGGTCCAAATGCCGCAGGAATTGAGGAAATTGAGAATTCAACTGACATATTATCAGAGCTTTCAATAAGATCCAGTGTGATTGGGACTAGTTCATTATAACATTTATTATTCTGTTAAAATTCATTAAATTATAACTAAAGAATTGAGGGTCCATCGCATTTTTGGAAAAATTAAGTTATTTATATAAAAACAACCTCCCTAATTAACGGTAACATTAAACGCCTATATACCTTATATAGCCTATACCGTGAGGTCCAGTAATCTTCAACCTTCTTGTAATTATATACATGGCCTAAATTAACTTTATTTATGAACAGAAAAAATACATCACAATTAACATGTCAAAAGAAAAACAAATGCCTGCATTCAACGAAAGAGGAGAAGCTCATCCTCAACCATATTGAGGAGTTCGGTTTGACATCCTTTTCTGAAGTCAGAAACCAAGGTGTGAAATGAACGATCCGTCATCATATTAGTAAAACCCCCTTGATGGCGACCTTTAACTCGAATCAAACAAACAAATTTGGCCTATGCTACTGCTACGGTAAACAGTTACCATTATATTCCATACGTGTTGTTACTGCAAAAAGGAGTTCGTAATATAATCGCAGAGGATCTAAGCGGCTCCCACATTTGTACAGGTGAATACCCATGTGTTGTGACTACCAAGAACAGTTGTACTAAATCTATTCCGTTATTACCAATATAAGTTACAACTGTAGTGGACCTATGCCTTTATTACCAATATCAGTTACAACTGTAGTGGACCTATGCCGTTATTACCAATATCAGTTACAACTGTAGTGAACCTATGTCGTTATTACCAATATCAGTTACAAGTTACAACTGTAGTGGATAAATGCCGTTATAACCGATATCAGGTACAACTATAAGGGAGCTATGCCGTTATTACCGATATCAGTTACAACTCTATTCGATCTATCCCTTATAACAAATATAACTTACAACTGTAGTAGACCTTTGCCGTTATTTTCAACATATCAGTTACAACTGTAGTGGATCTATGCTGTTACTACCACTATCAGTTACAGCTTAAGTACACCTATGCTGTTATTACCAATATCAGCTACAACTGTAGTGGACCTATGCCGTTATTACCGATATCAGTTACAACTTTATCTGACCTATCCCCTATATAAAATATTAGTTACAACTGTAGTGGACCCATGTCGTTATTACCAATATCAGTTACAACTGTAGTGGATCTATGCTGTTATTACTAGTATCAGTTACAACTTAAGTACACCTTTGCTGTTATTACCAATAGTGGACATATACCGATATCAGCTAAAAATATATGTTACAACTGTAGTGGACCTATGCCTTTATTTATAATATCAGTTACAACTGAAGTGGATCTATGCTGTTATTACCACTATCAGTTACAACTTAAGTACACCTATGCCGTTATTACCAATATCAGTTACAACTGTAGTGGAGCTATGCCGTTATTACCGATATCAGGTACAACTCTATTCGACCTATCCCTTGTAACAAATAGCAGTTACAACTGTAGTGGACCCATACCGTTCCTACCAATATCAGTTACAACTGCAGTGGACATATGTAGTTATTACCAATATCAGTTACAACTGCAGTGGACCTATGTCGTTATTACCAATACCAGGTACAATGTTAATGGACCTATGTCGTTATTACCAATATTAATTACAACTGTAGTGGACCTTACGCTCTTATTACCTATATCAGTTTCAGTTTATAGCTGTAGTAGACATATGCCGTTGTTGCCAATATCAATTAAACTGTAGTACACTTTTGCCGTTACTACCAATATCAGTTACAACTTTGATAGAGCTATGTCGCCATTACCAATATCAGTTACAACTTTGATAGAGCTATGTCGCCATTACCAATATCAGTTATAACTGTAATGGACCTATGCCAAAATTACCAATATCAGTGACACTGTAGTGGATCTATACTGTTATTACCAATATCAGTTACACTTGTAGCGGATCTATGCCGATATTACTAATATAAGTGACAATTTTAGTGGACTTATGCTGTAAGCACCAATATCAGTTTCAACCTATAGCTGTAGTAGACCGTTAATACCAATATCAGTTACAACCTTAGTAGAGCTGTGCCGTTATTACCAATATCAGTTACAACTTTGGTAAAACTATGTCGCCATTACCAATATAAGTTACAGCTCAAGTAGACCTAAACTAGTATTAACAATACTAGTTACAACTTTAGTACAACTATACCAGTGTCGGCAATATCAGTAACATCAGTAGCATAACTATGCTGTTACATGTATTACAAACATCAAACCAAGTGTAATCAATTAATTGTAGTGGGCAAACGTTACTGCTAACATCATCAACAACTTAGTCCACAATGTAGTAATCATTTTCATTCAGAGTAGAAGTACCATTACCAAGTAAATCTGTGATGCTATAACTAATATTAGTAACTATTTTAAAGAAATCTTTTTGTTATTCCTACCATTATCAGCTTTAACAGACAAATTTTGCAACTAATAATATCAGTTACAATTATGACTGATCTATTCTCCATCCAACCTCTGTGATACAGCCCCGTTAGGGAGCGGGTGGGCCATCCCTCAGCTTCCTCGGTCGATCTTAAGAGGCGAGAAAAGAGGTTGCTTTCTGTTGCCCTGGTGTTCTCAGAGCTAAAGAGTAACGAGAAGCAGATTTGTTTGTGATGTTCTTTATTTGTGTCCTTTGTCATATAAGTGAAATACCCTTGAGTACGACATTAAACGCCAATCAAACAAACAAACAATAAGTAAAAAAAAAATGAAAAAACAATCTGCTACACTGAAGATTATTATGTTTATTGTTTAGTAATTATAACTTTTTTATTTGTGCATATTTTTAGCCACCATCCCCAGCTGTTGTTCGAAAGTTCCGACAGTTTTATTTCCCTGATGCTGGCCAAGCTCGTGTTTTTTACGGAAAAGCTGGTGACCCACACAGGAAGTGGGCAGCTGATGCAATCCATGGAGTTAATACACAACCATCTCTTACTGCCGGAGAAGTCGTCATGCCCAGTCGAAAATCTCTCTTTCAACAAAAACTGATCGACTGGCGAGAGCAGATTTACCAGAGTCACATAGCAGCACCCCTAGGGAAGGTGCCCTTGGGGCCACATGCTCTCCCTTCAAACTTAAACCCCAATCAGTTCACATTTGGTCTGCCAACTGAGTTAGGTAAGCTTCATCTCAAACAGTTTTTTCTATTCAATTTAGAGGATTTAAAACTACATGTACAGTTGAATTAGAGGTTTGGAATTCTTTAGACTGACTATATTCTATAGTTAAAGGTTTTTGTTGTGTTGCAACGTACAAAGTATACCCTTGAGTATGACGTTAAACACCATTCAAATAATCAAATCAATGGGGTCCTGGTAAATTGGCAACGGAGGTAATTCAATCCTTTCATGGTGGTCCTCTGACATCACACATATATCGTTTCTGACATTATGTAAAAAAACACAAATCTCAACCGCTTTGATGCTAAATGTTAACCAGAAATCATGAAGAGGATGTCTCAAACTACCATTGTCATATAAGTGAAATACCCTTGAGTACGACGTTAAACATCAATCAAACGAACAAACAAAACAAAACCATTTTTACGTAAATCAAGGTTTCTAATTTTAAAATTTTCCTATCTTTCCTATGTTAAATTTTATAGAAATTTCAAAAGTCTACTAGGGTGTCTCAAAAGCCATGAGGCGGGTGGTTGGAGGGAGCTTCATGCTGCCCTGGTGCTCGCAGAGTTCAAGGGGAACAGGAAGTCTATCTGTTTGTGGTGTCTGTATTGCGTCCTGTTGTGCTGTATTTGTCCTGTCCTGCCTTTGTTTGTTGCCAGTGGTGTCGAGGGTGGTTTCCTTCACCCATTGGGCTGGCATGTCGTCATATAAGAGAAATTACCTTAGAGTACGACGATAAACCCCAGTCAAACAAACAAACAAACAAAAACCATAGTACACTGTGACTTTTCTATCAGAGGACATTAAGACAAAATCATTGAATGGATGAAGTATTTTAGAGTGTAGCTTTCGTAACCACTCAATCTAAATTTTTTGTTGTTTTTCCTTTATTTCAGATATTGGGGCAGGTGGTCTCATTAACCCTAATAAGGGTTACAGGGAGGTACGAGACGATGCTGATATAGGTCATAACCTCTATGTGTTAACACACAATGATTATCATGTTGGGGAGAGGATAAGTCGCAGCTACACACAGCCATCATTCAGTCCATCCTCACGATTTGGTATTCGCACGGAGCACTTCAACGACGGTAGAAATGTTCGGAAAACAATGAAGTGGTTGTCAGAGACGAGAGAAGAGAAAGCCACACCTCTCGTTTCCGAACGACTGGACAATTTTAGAGAACGAACACAGCCACAGCTTGGCAAAGTTCATGACCCGTAAGTCATAGAATATTTGTATTTTATGGGAGATTGATCTCGCCAACATATGTAATTATAGTAACCCCTATGTCTGGAACATATGTACACTGTCTCATGAACACAAAGTACATTTAGCTTCATAAGTATGACCCTGATTGAGTGTCCAAAATCACAAGTGATTCTTTTTAACTATACATTTGGGGCCCTTGGCCATGGCTCAGTGGTAGGGAGTGTGCTTCATGAACTTAACATGCTTCGATTCACCGGTTCGAGTCCTGCTACGATTTACTGTTCACGGGTTCGAGTCCGCCTTTCGACCATCAGGTATATGAGTGAGTCAAATGTTGTGGCTCCGGCAAGCGCAGGGGTGGTTTTACAAGGTTTCCTCTCGGTTTTCCACCATAATGAGGCTGTGTACAGTATGAAATGTACAATCCGTCATCATCTAAGTGAAATACCCTTGAGTATGACCTTAAACACCAATCAAACAAACAAACAAACCTATACATTTGGCTGTCTTTCTGATACATGTGTAAACTTTGATTTAAACACTTTGTCACAAATGGGCTGCATTACATGTAGCTAATTCAAGACCCCAGTAGTTTATTTCTGGCTTACACTAATGGCTCATGGCCTTGGCTTAGTGGTTAGCCAGTGAGCTTTCTGAGCCTACATGTACTTTGATGTACCTTTCACAGGATTGAGTCCGTCTGTCGACCCTCAGCTTACAGGTTTATGTGTGAGTCACAAGTTGTGGCTCAGGCAATGGCTGGGGTGGTTTTTACAAGGTTTCCTTTCGGTTTTACATCGTTATAAGGCAAGGAGCAGTGTGACAATCCGTCGACATATAAGTAAAAACCCTTGAGTACAATGTTAAACCCCAATCAAAAAAACAAACAAAATACGCTAATGACTATACAGTACATTAAGGTCCATGAGTGGTGGCTGAAAAAATTTGAAAGGTTTCAAACATATCTTCCACATTTTGAGGAATTTTGACCCCTTTTGTACCATATTGTTTCATGTCTTTTCATTTTGTATAATTTTATATCATAATTTTTCTTTTTGTTGCATTTTATTTCTAATTCGTCTCATTTTTTTCATTTTTTTTTTTCGTTTTGTTGCAGAATTAAAGAGACAATGAAGGTTCCAGAAGATCACATATTTGGAGTTTTGTTTAAACCAGATGAATATGGGGCTGGAGATCTTCTTCATAATCGTTGTCCAAGTGGATATCTGCGAGGAAAAGATCAACATAGAGCTGTTTTAGCTGCCATTAGACAGCATCTTAAAAAAGCCAACTACCATAATTTTGAGGATTTGCTGTCGGCCTTCAAACATTATGACAAGGTATGTATTTTAAAACAATTTTTTTTTATTTTGTTGTTGTTGATAGAACAGAGTTTGCAGAGGAATAATCTACAGCGACTGGTTAAAATGTCAAAAGGAAAAGCTATCGTTTACGTTCTTTTTTACAGTTGAGTACTACATATAACTGTATTCATACTACATCTAAGATTTCTTGATGGCTCTACACTAAACATCATAAAATCAGCAACTTCTTTCACCAGCTTTCAACTCTCAATGTATTAAATTCTTTCAAACCAATAGAAAACCGTCGATCCATAATGTACATGTTTTTAGCAAATTAATGTAGTAAATCATTCTGCATGCTTTCTTTAAATTACATTTTTACTTTGACCATATATATGTCTTTTACTTTTGTTTTGTGTTATATACATATTTGTACCACTTATAAAATTATGTGACTGACTGTTAACACTGTCTGTGGACCGAAGGCCTTGGGGTTAAACAATTTCTTATAAACTGACAGAGCTAACCCATTATCTCTGTCCCTCTGTAATAACCATTGATTCACTGTTATTTTCTCAATTCTTCAGGAAGGAAAGGGGCTGTTGAACTTGAGTGATTTACGTGAGGCATGTATACAGTTTGGTCTGCCAGTAGAACCAGAGCTACTGGAGCAGTTATTTGACTACTGTGACACGAACAAACAGGGCTCCATCAACTACCTAGAGTTTGCTAACTTTCTCAACTGGAAAGACAAAATGCCTTCAGGGTTCCCTGATAAATGTGAGTATCTCAAAGGGGGTGGGTAACTCGGCAGTAGAGGCTCGTAGCGGTGGTTCAGGGGTAAGCGTGTCCACCTCTGTAAAATCATGCGACCGCGCAACCCACAGTCACGTAAAATCGTACATCTGGTGAGAAATAAAAAAAAAGTAATAATCGATTTAAAACTGAAAATTATTGGTCACGAGAAATTTTACATTTTTTCCAGGGGTGAGCTTGTTGACTACTGACCCTCCTTCAATGCGTTGTATTTGCTACGAATGAAGACAAGGGTGTCTAATATCACCATTATTACAGAGACTGAGTGGCTCATTTCACTGCTCCCCTATCATTCTGATGTTAAATTTGACTGAAACCAGGTGTCTCAAGTGGTTTCTTGGGTGTCTCAAAGACATTAAGACATACCTTTGGCTAACCTTTTGTTTAAAAGTACCACTCATAGTTTGGATTTTTTTTTTCTATCTCAGGTGTATGTAGCAGTTAGACAAGGTGACTTGGCAGGTGCTATGGTTTCCACCTTTCTTTTGGCAGAAATAATGTGTAAAACTTATACATATCATTAATATCTTGTACTGAACTTATTTTGCAGCTAAAGAGGCCAGTTTTGACCTTGAGCAAAAATCCCCCCAGAATACTGAGAGCACTCCAAGGAGATTACAGAAACAAATCGATGCGGCCATTGGCAACCATCGTACCAGTGCTAGCATGATAAACGCTGTAGTTGGGGGAGTCAACACCAGACGTAAGTCATTATTCCGCACAGGTTAATTACAGGTGTAAGGCAGTTTATAAAATATTCATGACAAAGAGTGATGAATGCACCCTAATAATTCAGATATAAAATTGAAAGTATATTTAATAGTCTCTTAAGGAATTGTCTTTAAGAATCCTTATAGTTTATGTTTACTGATAAATGTCAGATTTAGGCCTTTTTATTTGATCTACAATGGATTGTGAAGACCCACATACTCTGTATCAGCCATGTGTAGCTTTTGTCTGATTTGTAATTTCTTCCTTATAGTCATAGTATGAGCCAGAAATCAAGGAGAGGGTGTCTCAAATCACCATTTTTACGGAGACAGGGTCTCATTTTACTATTCCCCTATCTTACCCATGTTAAATTTGTCTGAAACAGGGTGTCTCAAATTGGCTTCTTGGGTGTCTCAAAGACACCAAAACACCCCTCAGGCTAACATTATTCTTATAGTGGCCCTTTTTATTCCGGAGCAAGCGGGCGAAAGGTAAATTGCTACCTTAACAGGCTTAGATAAATGAACATTTCTAACAAAGTTCTAATAGTGACCATTTTTTTCTCAACTGTAGGCAAAATTAGTAGGAAATGGGGTTGATTTGGGGCACGGCAAAAGCTACATGTACCTAAAAATCAATAAAAATAAGCATTTCATTTTAAAATAAAATAAATAGGCATAACAATTCAAAATGATCAAGTCCACCTGTCGACCCTCAGGTATATGAGTGAGTCACAAGATGTGGCTCCAGCGATCACAGGAGTGGTTTTTACGATGTTTCTTTCCGGATTTCCACATTTATAATGCAAGGAATAGTATGAAGTTGACAATACATCGTCATATAAGTGAAATACCCTTGAGTATGACGTTTAACCCCATACAACCAAACAAACAAACAATTCAAAATATACAGATGAGATAAGTACATGTTAATTGCATTACATGTTCTTTAAAGATAAATTTTTCAATATTTTTGGCATAAGCTTTTGTAAATATCCAATTAATTTGTTCAGAAATATACAGGGCAATAAATGTGTCCATTGTCTTTGCTTTATACAATTTTTTTTATACCATTGACTACCCACTGTCTGTCTTGTGTCATAGGTCATTTCACAGTGACTGTCAAGATCATTTCCTGCATCCGTTGGGTTTCCTTTAGTACTGAAAATAATAATAAAACTTGATTTAGTGCTGATAACAGTTTACATAATTCACACTCAGACAGTACAAAGGCTGATCTACCTTGAGGTCCTCAAAACAGGTAAACAAATAATTATATATACACTGTACATTTATAATAACATAGAAAAATGTCAAAGAAAGAAATCAAGACTGTCCAACATTTTGCATTTTATACTATGCTATTTTGTCCGCTACCATCTTCTTCCATTATGTGCACAGTGTCACACTTGGCACTCATTGATGATGCTGATCCATAGGAGTAAAGTAACCGTATAGTGCTGTGCAAAATCCTCATCAAACCAAAATCAGAAAATTCACTGTTTTCAAGACAAACTTGAAAAAATTTATGCGTTTAAAACATCATAGAAAATTCACTGTTAAATTCTGATTTTACAGGTTTTATTTTAGTTTTCATATGGTCTTTCATTGTAAGTATAAATTATGTAGACCTAATATTATAGTTTCTTTATCGTACATGTATTTTATTCTGTATATATTTTATTACTCTTATCTATTATCTTATAGAGGCTTATATGTTATTATTATTATTTATACATTTTACGTGTATCAAAATATTTTTTAACAAATTCTTATGCTAGTTTGTAGATGTCATACAAACATTGGTTGAATTTGTCGTCTAGTTTGTTTCTTGGTTTTACCTTTGCTTTTACAAAATTCCTTTTTTCTTAACTATAATGACTCAAGTTTGTTGATAATTTACTTGTTCCTATAACTTCTAGCAGTTGGGATAGAGAAATAGGCTTTATCACAGGGGTTCTTAAATGTTATTTGTGAGGACTTTCCCAAAACTAGTGTCCAAACTTAAAGAAGTTATAGGGTATTGTTGTTTTACATAAAAAAAAAGAGATTAGAGAATAATGGTATGAATTAGAGAGATTTACTGATAAGTGTTTTGCACACAGTTCTAGGATATTTCACAGGTATGTTAACAGTGTATTCAAACAGCAATGGAAATACTGTAACACAGCTGCCCACATAGCACCCTACTTATCCTACCGTGATAAACCATTCATGGGCCTGATCAGTTTGTCACCCTAAGATATATGAGAGAGTCCTGTAGTGTTGTCTCAGCAATTCCTAGGGTAATTTTTATGAGGTTTCCACTTCTTTTCCAACATATCTTTAGAGCAAAGAGCGGGTGGTTGGAGGGAGCTAAATGTTGCCCTGGTGCTCTCAGAGCTAAAGGGGAACAGGAAACTGATCTGTTTGTGGTGTCTGTATTGCGTCCTGTTGTGGTCCTGTATTTGTCCAGTCCTGTCTTTGTTTATTGCCAGTGGTGCCGAGGGTGGTTTCCTTCACAAATGGGGCTGGCACGTCGTCATATAAGTGAAATACCCTTGAGTATGACTTTAAACACCAATCAAACAAACAAATTAAAGCAAAGAACAGTGTGGAATGGACAATCTATTATCATGTGTGAAATACCCTTTAATACCACGTTAAACCCCTATCAAACAAAATTTTTTTTAAAAAATAGCACATATCTAAAATGTGAATTGTTTTGCTTTTTTGCAAAATTAAGCTTCATTCATTGCTAAGTGAAGACAGCAATATAATTTTACAAATAAACTGTCCTTAGTCAGACTGAGTGGACATATTTATAAGTGCAATAATTTTTAGAACAATGTTTAACCCTAATCAAACAAACAAACAAACGAGTGATCAACAAAAAATTGTTGAAGAGGATAAATGACTGACCTTCAGAGGTCAGTTTGATTCTGAACTAAAATATGAAGTATTTACATGTACATGTATCTATGGATTGGATACCTTGCATTATTATGCTTTTAAAATTTAGAAATTATTAAATGTAGTTTATTAATTTAGCGGTCAATTAGTTTAGATGATGTGCATATAGTTTTGCAATGTAGTATGTGATTTAAGAATTGAATTATTTATAGTATGTTCATTTTAATCTTTCTCGTGCTCATAGAATAGAAAAACAGTTTGGAAGGCAATTTGTGAGAGACTTGGCAAGAAATTACACTTCCAATTTTGTTTTTTTGTTTTAGTTACTTACTTTAATATAATTCTGTCCAATATCAAAACTAATATACATGTTTATTTAAAGGCCAGTTTCTGCTGATTATTTTGCTTATTAATTAAGGAAGAGTAAGAAGTTGGCAATCTGTAGTCAAATGAATGAAAAATCCCTGAATATGACGTTAAACAGCAGTCAAACATACTGAGTTAGTTATTGCCTCTAATTTTTCGAACGTTTTCCCAGAGTGGCATTTGTAATGTTGGAAATTTTACAGTACATAACAGAACACCTTTCTATGGATTTCAAATTGTTAATTGTTTGTTATAAAACAAATCCATATAATTGTGTTATGTTACTGCTACAGCTTCTAAGTGCCACAAAATAAGACAACCGACATGTATATACCAATACCTGTATTATTGTTTTTCTCTCAAAATATATACCTAAATCTTATACCATAATATTTTCAAAATGTTCTGTCTTTTTGAAAGAGAGAGAGATGCTGTGATTTTTCTTTGTACACTCAAATCTTATTATATGCATAATTCAAACTTATAAGTTATCCCCCCCCCCCCCTCCCCCTTCCTCCTCCCCATTCTTGTAAATATGCTTGTCATTTGTAATTTTCGTGGATGGTTGGAGTGAGCTTCATGTTGCCCTGGTGCTCTCAGAACTAAAGGGGAACAAGAAGCCGATCTGTTTGTGGCGTCTGTATTGCATCCTGTTGTTGCCGTCCTGTATTTGTCCTGTCCTGTCTTTGTTTGTTGCCAGTGGTCAAGGGTAGTTCCCTTTACCCATTGGGCTTGCACGTCGTCATATAAGTGAAATACCCTTGAGCATGACGTTAAACCCCAATGAAACAAACAAACATCATTTGTAAATTTTTTTGTTTGATCCAGTTGGCGCTAATTTACAAGAGATGTTTAAGTTCACCTCCTAATACTATTCCAAGCTTTACAAAAGCCAACCCATATTTTATCATCATTTTATTCAATATAAACCTGCAATAATGTTCTCTGTTTAATACAGTGGCATTTTGAGATTTTGGTTGAAAAACCAATCCACTTTTACCAATATGCCCAAATTTACCAGTGGATTTATGTTTAACATGGATCGCAGTATTCTCTGCCCTAGTCGGCATGTCACAGTGTGACAAGAGCCCAAATGTGATGGGATATTGTTCCACACAGAAATAACACAGTTAACACTTATTGTCACCTATTCTGTTAGAATCTAGCTCACTTATTGGTCGATTGAACGGCTACAAATAACCATGTCCTGCTGCTCAGGGTTGAAATTTCGCAGCCAGGTCACAAAACCCGATCAAACCGGCCTAAACCCTGGATAACTTATAATTACTTCAGTGCTGATCATTGTAACAATTAAGTTTAACTTGGCCAAGATAACTTTGTGACACTCGCTCCTTCCTGAGTAACTGGTGGTCTTAATTCCCCAAATAGTGGTCCTGGCTAAGTGGTTAACAAGCAGCTTATAATAATCCTACATGTACCTTGATATACTGCTCATAGGTTCCAGTCTGTCCGTTGACCACCAGCCAGGTATATGAGTGAGTCAAAGAATGTTGCTTCAACAATCATGGGTGGTTTCTTTCAGTTTTCCTCCACATTTAAGCACCCTGTGAGGGAGCGGGTGGGCCATGGCTCTGCAGAATACTCACTCGGCTTTCTCGGTGGATCATAAGAGGCGAGAAAATAGGTTGCTTTCTGTTGCCCTGGTGTTCGCAAAGCCAAAGGGTAACGGGAAGCAGATTTGTTTGTGATGTTCTGTATATGTTTCCATCGTCATATAAGTGAAATACCCTTGAGTAGGACGTTAAACATTAATCAAACAAACAAACAAATCCACATTTAAGCAAGGGACAGTGGGAAAGGGATAATCTGTCATCATATAAGTGAAATACTCTTGAGTAGGACATTAAACCCCAATCAAACAAACAAACATTTTTCCTGGATAAAACCATACTCCTTTTCAGTGAGCCTTACATATGTTTGTATTGATGAGAACAAAATAATGCTTGCCATGTACATACCAGGTATCCTGTGACTCGGTTGTTGAGTCTGAAAAACTATCCATTGTTATTCTTAACTTTAATCAACCCGGACAGAGATTCTTTATCCTTTTGTGCTACAGTCATTCATGCCAAGTTTGTCCAGATTTGTAAAAACTATATCCCATAATGCCACAGTTGGTAGGGTTAATTTGATATATTATGAGACAATGGAATGATTAGTCGAGCGCTGTCATACGTTTTGTGTTAAGTTGGTAATGTAACTTTAATTTTCAGGTTACAGAGCATACGGCACTCCTACGATTAGAACAGACCTGGCTGCTCCGAGAATCAGGAGAATAGACGACAGGACGAACTACGGAGACCAGTCTGATGCTTACGGCCTCGTCAACCCATCCATATTCAGCCAGAGAGGAGTCAATGAGAAGGATTTCCTCATCCCAAGATCAAAGGAGGAGGTCAGCTATGTTCATTTTATTTTCTTGTGAATTTTTTGTTTACATGTAGTAAGTTTAGTTTGTTACTTTTGTATGCTTTTTAAAAAGTACAAGTATTTAATTAAAAATGTCACAATTTTAAGTAGCAATGCTGCCGTTACTCAGCAAAGGAGGAAGATTCACTTTCGAAGCACTTCACATTTTATGGTTGTGCTAGTGTCAATTATTGCTAGAATACACTGCCGTCATATAAATGAAAAACCATATAGCATGCGTTAAAAGACATTAATCAATCAATCAACAAATCACAATTTTTAATTAATTTTGTGTCCATTTTTTTATTCATTACAGTTGCTGTGTATTTTCACAAACATTGGCGTTCAGATGACCTTGGATGACTTTGATGGCATTTATAACCGGGCTGCTTCCGACCAGCCCCAAGGTCATGTCAGCGTGGAGTCGTTTCGCAGTACCTTAGACAGCATCGTGGCCGAGGAAATGTGTGGCGCTAAACATTAATCAAAATCTTACAATGTACACATGTTATTATTCTTGAGCTAATTCACTTCCTACCCCATGTTATCACTCAATTCAAACCAAAAGAGTATTATATATTAACTTTTTTCATTAAACAATGACAGAATTTTACTAATTCTTAAGATGTCAGTTCAACAAATAAGCTTAATTTATATTAAAGTTAAGAAGTTTATCCTTTTGGATTCAAATTAATATTTGGAAATGTTTCCACATAATTAAAAATATGACAGCATTTTTTCTTTTGAAAAATCTTTTTGAAACCTTTTCCAACAGTTTCCATGTTTGCTTTCAAAATATGACAGTATTTACCATTTACAAAAAATATTTAATGTTTTCCACTCAATTGACTACGTAACAGTATTATCCTTTAAAACAACTTGTAATTTTTTAAAACATTTCCACCCACATAAAATATGACAGTATTACACTTTTTGACAAATTACAAATTTACATTTGAGGTGTTATCACCCAATTTAAAATGTAACAGTATTACATGTATATCTTTTGGAAATAGTTTACAATTGTTTAGTTTGTCTTAAATTCCAATGAAATCTTTTTACTCCCAATACATACAGAGTATAGCAGTTGTATCGTTTATTTTATGAAACATTGGATTGTTTGTCAAAGTTAAAAATAATTTTTTTTAAAGATTTTGAATTTAGTTTTCTAAATTGCAAGTTTTTGATCACATACAGAGAATAAATACATCATTATGCACATATTTTGTGACTTTTTTTCCAAATACTTTGTTTTGAATTCACAGTTTAGTTGTTTTTGTGGGTTAAGTTCTTTTTTTGTTGTGCTTTTCCATTGTTTTTTAATTCAAAATAAAACCCGACTCAATAAAAAGAAGGGTTTTTTTTTATTACTTTAGTTGCCTAGTATCAGATCAAAACAAATAATTTTTTTCTCCTTTATTTTAGTGCATCGCTTTAGGGATACCATATAAGGGCTTTTCTATTATTTATTTATTTTTTTTTTTTAAATAAATATATGTACAGATTTCAATGATTGATAATTTAAAATTTGATCTTTGAGTGACATTTCTTAAATAAACTTTTTTTATTGTAAACAATACAATGCATTACAAAAATAAATGCCAAGAGAGTCAAAATTATGCATCCAACTCAGAAGATGTGTCCAGGAAAATTGGTCTTAAATTACCGGCGACCAGCTGACCATGCCAATTTAAGAAGTTGGATTATATCAAATGTGATAAAAAAATTCAACATCCTTGTTAAGTGGATTTTTTGGAATAACTAAAGTAGATCACCATCTAAATCACCAAACCCGAAAAGCATAATGAAATTCAAGAATGTATTGGACCAACTTAGATAGGCAAATTATTTAATTTTTATAAATTACATATTTTTACTGTTGTGTTTGATTTTTACACAGGTTATTTTATTGTGGTATAATCAGTTATATAATAACATTTATTGGTTTGATAGCTGTATATTATATTTTCTTAATATATATTTTTTTTACACACTGGTTTATTATATATATTTATAAGTTTTGTTTGCAACAGTATTATTTGTTTTGGTTTATTTTATACACTAAATGGTAATTTGTAAACTTTTCAAATCACCTAAATTTTGTCTGTAAAATAACCCTTTTGGAAGCTTATTAATACCTTAGAGATGTTGCCTGGAAGGCAGATAACATAATGTTTTTCATTAGCAAGCATAAGGATTTCCCCCAAACCACGAATTCCATTGTTTAGATGCTCTAATACTATAGCAATTGACAAAAAAGGGGACAGATTTTCATAACATAAATTTATGTTGAACATTTAACTGTACGTATTATGAATAGATGTATCAGTTATTCAAATTAACGAGATAGCCAGAACTGTGATGTTATGGTGTAAAGTGACGTTGGAATAGTGAAAGTGAAATTAACCATAAATCCCTGTATTTTTGCTAGTTGAATCTGAAAATCAAAAGATCAGGTGATTGATGAATTATGCAACTCTTATTCTTATATTAAAAGTGTGTTGTAGAAATGAATCATCTAGTCCTTCAAATGTAAAACAATTTAATTTTAGGCAATTTAATGTTGGAAAGGGAAGGCAATCAGTTGTACTCAGCAATAAATTTTGACTATCTAGATGCAATAACATAAATGCCTCTGTCAAGAGATATAGTTGTAAAAACTAAAAAAACAGCATAAATGTCTGTTTTCTAATAATTTACAGAGAATATTTTAACTTCAGAATTATTCAGTAATGTAGTGTGGACAGCGCAAGTTTAGTTAAAGATGGCATATGCTAAGGTTTATTAAATGCTAAAAGGGTCAGAGGTTTATGACAGTTTTATATAATGATGTGTAATCAAATTTGCATCCATCAATTTAATGCTTTGATAGATCATAAGGCATGTAATTGACTTAATTTTGAAACTTTTTGTTTGTTGTTTCAGGAGTAAATTCCAGCTGTGATACTTGTTAAAATTAATTTTGTTATTGTAAATATGGATCTTTAAATAGAGCAGAAAAGAATTTTCTGATATGGAATTTTGTGTTGAAAATAAAATGTTAATGCCTACCATTATTCTTTGTCTGTGTGCTTATTGCTTTTAAAGCCATAGGGCAAACGAGGGGTTGGTTTTTATACAAAGTTTCTTCAAAGTTTTCCATTGTATTTTAGCAAAAGACAAGGTGAAATGGACAATTTATCATTATATAAGTTATAAATCTTTTGTACTGTGTTAAACCAAAATGAAACATTCAAACAAGGTTTTAAATTCACATATACCTCCAATCTAATAAACATCCGATCCAGAAAGCTCCCTGTGTTTCGTTTGTCACATTATGATCTGACGCAAAGGTGTACCAAATTGGGTCATTTGGTTTGTAACATTGACCAATCACAGAAACCAGCATGGCTTGTCTTAATCCAGGTATCTAGCACACACTAATTTGACAACACATCACAACATGCAACAAAATGTATTACTAATGAAGGGTCCAACTTGCCCTTATTTGGTTTGATATTTACCCCTGCCTCCTGTAAGCTAGATTTTCATTGGACAGCTGTGACAATGACCTTTCCTGAACCCCAGCAAGCCTGACTTAATTAAACACCATTTTGCATGCCTTTGCATCAAATCATATATTGCGACTAACAAAACGAGAGCTTTTTGGATCTGATTTCATTTAGATTGTTTGCACTTCCGACAATGTTACAGGTTGTCCATCCAATACAAGTAAATTATCCATTGTGACCTCTAATCTTATCCAGAGGTCACAGGGTCAAAAATCTTACTGATGCCTACCTTTGACTAACACTCTCAGTGTTAAAACATGAATAAATACAAAATATATATTTAAATGATGAAATTTGTATATTATATTTGAATACTATTGAAAAGCATTTTGGAAGAACTTAAGCTATTAAAAAGCAACGATTTTTATAACAATAACAGATGCTGAAAAGAGATCTTAAAAGTTTTCCTTCCACAAAACTTTTTAGGATGTACCCATAGCTGTATACTATGATGTATACAGCTATTGTACCCTTAGTCACATATATGCACAGGCATACTAATTTTTTTCCCCTAAAGTTTTATTCCCAAGCACTTTCATACAACATTGTGTGTGAAAAAAGCTGCTTTAATTGATAAATAAGGTATATATACAGTGCTGTAGAATGTTTTGTTTGATTATTTGATTGGATGTTTTATGAAACACTTGAGGTTATTTCATTCATATGTCTGTCTGACCCAAAACAACACAGGAAGCCATGGCAATACACAAGACTGGGACAGAACAAACAAAATAGTACATAAAATTAATACTTCTGATGTTATTTAATTAAAGTAATTAGAAATTGAGTCTGGGAGGCAGATGGTTTAATTTTCAGTTAGGAAGCATCCGAATTTCCCAGAAAACATTAATCATGATGTTACAATACTTTCACAACCGGCGAAGAGTCAACAATTATAGATAAGCGAAATTTAAGTTGATTGACAGCTATAAGCTTACTACTAGCCGATAAAACTGAACAGTTTATAACAAATGGATTGTAACAATGTATGATATATTTTGCAAGTTTTTTAATTCTGTATGCTTTATTTTTTTAGTTCATAAATCATTTCATTTTAATTGGAATATTAAATTTACAAAAATATTATTTCAGTACTTCACCTGCTCTCATATTGATATACCATTTATTTGATCTCTTTCAATGGTAACCCTATGCATTTAATCCCAGACCAGCCTGGTGTGCACAGGGGAGTATGTCCCCAGTATAGTCATGCTGTTTTTACTTAGCTCAAAAAATTTATGATTTCTTCCTAATTTTATGGATGAATTTGAGATGATTTAGGGTAGTCATGTTGTTTTAACTACAAGTACGACGTTAAACCCTAATCAAACAAACTGTTTTAACTTTGTGCTGGAGAAATAATTATGATTGTGTTTATTTGGCTATATAGACTTGGGGAACACCACCAACATATAAGTGAAATATCTTGAGAGTAGTTCTTAACACCAATCAATCAATAAATTAAAAAAGTTTAAGAGTCTTAATATACAACGAAAACAGGGGTTTGCACAGCCTCTGACAACTAGATGCCTAGTGAAATAGCCGTAAGCATGGAAAAAACACCAAGCAGTAAATCATCAATCAATAAATAAATCAATCAATCAAACAACCAATCAGACAAATTCAGTAAGTTTAAGGGTCTTTATATATTTGTATACAAGGAAAACATGGGCTTGAAGCACATACTCCTGTACAATTATATGCCAAGCGAAATAACCTTGAGCATGGTGCAGAACACCAGTCAATCATTCAATCAATCAGACAAATCCAATACGTTCTAGGGTATCAATGTATATTTGAGACAAGGAAAACAGGGATTGAATTTCAGATTCTGATTGACAATAACCTCCAAAGCGAAACACCCTTGAGCACCATTCAATCAACCAATCATCATAGGTCACCATCTCAACTGTCCAGTTAGAACGTACATTTCACAGTGAGTCAGAGAAAATTCAAAACCAAGTTATTTGGAGCAGCTCGTTGATTGGTTATTTCAGATAAATCAACATCGCAAGCTATAGGGTTATACCAGATAACCATGACAACACAACCACAAGCTCCTATATACAACCGTGTTTTAATAAAAAAAAGTCAGTCTTATTTTGATTGGCACATTTCATTATATTGATTGAGCCAAGTGCTACATTTCTATTTCGTTACTGTAAAGTTTTGGTATAACTTATTTTAAGTACAACCAGTAGTACGTTGTAAGCTTGAATCTACCTTAAATCAATGTACTATAATCCATGACCTTGAATTGCACGGCTACACATTACAACCTTGAATCACTGTGCTACAACAGATCACGACCTTGAATCACTGTTCTACAGATCATGACCTTGAATCACTGCTACAGATCATGACTTTGAATCACTGTGCTACAACAGATCATGACCGTTAATCAATGTGCTACGAGCCATTTCCTTGAATCACTGTGCTATAAAACAGGACACTGAATCCATCACTGTGCTAGTCCACGACCTTGAATCACTGTGCTATAAACCAGGACACTCCGGAATTAATCACTGTGCTACAAACTGCTACCAGGTAAGAGAGCTATAAATACTGTTATATTATCCTTGGCCCCGGCTAATAAGGCTGCTTGAACTAAATACTCAGCCATCGCCTTAGCAATGTCACGCTGGACCTCTTCTTGGCTTAATGGAATATTCTCAGACAATCGTGACAGAGCGAGATGGGACGTCAAATCTCCGCAGGTGTCAACATCACCTTCATGCCCAGATTCATTGTCAGAGTAATCACCCAATAGACTGCCAGCTTCTGTATTCAGGTCGCCATGGTTACCATTTTCACCTATCCAATCTGATAAATCCATTCCGTCTATAGCTGCATCAATTTCCTCAGGAATTTCTTCACATTCCTGGCCAATCAATTTCCTCTGTTCTTTCACTGTTCGAGGAGACAGATCTGTCTCAGTGCTTGACACAGAGGCTGCTGGTTGTCCGCGTTTACGAATAATGTTAATTTGTTCTATTGTAGCCGAGGATGGACATCGTGAAACTTGCGACATTGTTGCAAAAAGTAGTTTCAAACTGGAGCTTATTCGATCTGGCGGAGGAATACGGTTGTTTGGGAGCAACTGAAAACACAAGTACAATAAGATATCACAACCTTCAACTGAAAATGTCTAAGGATTTCCTACACAGCGGTCTTTTATAGACTACACTAGGAAAATGTCTTGAGAATCTATTGGCTAAACTCCTTTCCCTATCATATTGGACCGCTGGAACCCCCTATCAAGACCTTATTATCTTAAGATAACTTTTTGGGGGAATCATGGGTTGTTTTTACAATGTTTGTTCATTCACGATTTTCCAACAATTAACGACAATGATGCATAAGTGAAATACTTTTAGGTACCATGTGTACAAAAACAAATAAATGCTAGAAAACATTTTTTTCATAGTATTATCAAATTTTGATAAAATATATCCACAGAGGATTTCACAGTGTTGAAAAAAAGAAAAAAAAAAAAGATTTGCTCCTAAAATTGACTCAATCACAGCTTTACATCTTGTGATTTTATTATTTTAGTGCGTCCAGGTGGAATTTTACCTGTACAAGTAGTGAGGTGACCTCATTGTTGTTGAAGACTTCCCACACTCCATTAGAAGCCATCACCAGTAACTGAGCATAACCATCTATAGGCACACAGGAAGTGTAAGGTTCTACCAAAATGCACTTCTTCAGTTTCAAATCTCCATGGTTACCCAGTCCTCGTGTGGTTGCTAGGACACCATTGACAAGGACATCTTTCTGACTCTTGCTTACAGTCGCACCTGAGGAAATACAGAGTTAAAAGAAAGTTGATATTACATGAGGTAAAGAAGATGTTTTGTCAATAAATAAATCTTGGAGTATTTGCCAAACTATAACCCAGGGTCCAGTGGCTGGAAAGATGATAAGCCGCTAACACCAGATTAAATCTCTAACACCAGATTAAAGATAGACCGACAACATGGCCGCTTAGTTTAAATAAGGGTGTGACACCAGATTAATTTGTCATTGCTTGGTCAAGATATGTTCATAGTACGGTGGCCGTTGGCAAGGAGCTTACTGTTGCCCTGGTTCTTTCTGAACTGAGGGGCAACACAAGGTTGATCTATTGAGGTGTCTTTACAATGCAACTTGTCATTGTCCTGTCTTGTCATTATTTGTTGCTCCAGATGTCAAGAGTGGTTCCCCAGTCCATGGGGCTGGCCAGCACCTTACCCTTTCACTGGCACTCCCCTAACTTTGTAAGCATCTCAACCAGAGGCTTAGCCAGAAATCAAAAGTATGGTGTCCAAAATTGTAATTTTGCTTCAGTTTTAAAGTAACTGGGTGTTGAACTTTTACAGTTTCCCTATCTCCTGCATGTTAAACTTTCTTAAAACAGGGTTATAGGGTGTCCAAATGAACCAATTGATCAGTTCAGGGTGTCCATTTGGAGGGGTTTTATGCCCCTCTCACTCTGCCTAAGCTCTTCATCTCAACTAAATCTCTTTGAATAAAGTATGATTCAATTTCATTTCTCTAAACTAACTGTATTTTAAAATTGTACACGCATTGCAACTTGATAATCAACCTAATCTCTCCTAGCTCCATCGCCCGTGTCTCAGTGGTAGTGAGTGCGCTTCCTGAACCAACCGATTTAGCATTCACGGGTTCGAGTCCACCTTTCAACCATCAGGTATATGAGCGAGTCACATGTTGTGGCTCCGGCAATCGCGGGGTGGTTTTTACGAGGTTTCCTCACGGTTTTCCATCGTATTAAGGCAGTATACAGTGTGAAGTGGAAAATCCGTCGTCATATAAGTGAAATACCCTTAAGTACGATGTTAAACACCAATCAAACAAACAAACAAACAAACCTAGCTCCATCTCCCTACGTTAACTCGCCTGTTAATTCACTCTCAACTAAATCACTCTTTTAAAACACATTTTTTTTTCTTCTTTCTTTTAACTTAAAACATTTGACCTTAATCTCTAGTTGCTAACTGTCTCTTAATCTTGTCTCTTTGAAATTACTTTATTTTAACATAACCCCTCTTTTTTTAATCCATCTTTATTATCTCACCAATAAATAAATCTCTATCAACCTAATCTCTCAATATAATCTACATAACCTAAGTCTATATGATCTAAATCTTCCTGATCACTTCACTAATTCTTTATTTAATTAATCTCAATTAACATCACATTAACTCAGTATCTCTTACCGTCTTTCAACAGCCGGGTCAACTCTTTGGCATTTTGTGGAGTATGTTCTTTAGAGATTTCATAGGGTTGATTTCCACGAATCAGCAAAGCTCTTACATTTCCTGTCAATAATAAAAAAAACTACCATTACAATATATACATTCACTGTTGACCAGTTTACTCCCACTGGCAAAATAAAATGTCATATCATCAAACAAATATTTGACAAAACTTCAAAGAATAACTCTGCTTGTGTTTTGTACATGACTCAAGTGTTTCACAAAGGACTCATATATGTTTTATACAAGCTTCATTAGGGTTTATACCAGAATTGTAGGTGTTTAATAAAAGACTCATACAAAGTATTTTCTTTATAAGACTCATAAAAGTGTTTTATACAAATGTTGGTTATTTTTTTGTTCTTGCTAGAAATTCGTCTTTACACCATTAAGTAATTTTCATACCAGAAAACGATACAGCTCTTTCACAGACAAGGGGAGACAACCTGGCTTAAATAAATCTTGAACACTAATTTACATCTTTTGTCATATAAGATACACCTTTTAGCAGCTTTAAAGACAAAATTGGCAAGTGTAAAGTTCTGGAATAAAAAATAAAAAATTAATCTAATTCAAGACCCTTTTCAAAATAGGAAAAGTTAGGAAAATTTATGTAGTGTGATTAAGCTATGACCATAACCTGACAAACACACTGTTCTTTACAGCAATTTTCTTTTATACTGCCGCATCCAGTCATGGGCAAAATGCCCACATCAGAATTAGACTCGCATCTCCCAAGATTCTTGGAGTAAGCCATTATTTTCACATTTAAATAAATACCAGTTGCTTTATAAAATCAACTACTCAGAGTATTATAACAGAGCTTGGTCTCTAAGATCTGGGAATGGTGCAGGTAACTGAGGCAAGTGTTACGGAATACGATTATCTCACACTATACCCCCGGTTTAATTAACAATCAGAATATCTTACCTGCATTTGCCAGGTGAATGACCCCAATAGGGTCATCCTCAGTGCCTTTGGCCTGTATTTCTCCCTCCTCTATCACATTGTCTTTAAACGTCACTCGTTTAGGAAAATCTTGAAGGATGAGGTTCAACGTTGAACAGCCACTCCATCGAACTTTAGAAAATTCATCTTTCCCATATGATAACAAAATATCTATCAAATAATGGACTTTTTTAAAAGCACTTGCTATATTCTCACTCAACCCTGATTCATAATGCTTCAATTTGTCTTTAGATTTTTTCTTTTCTTCTGGAATTTCTAATTTTTCTTTCATTAAAGATTCATATTTTTCTTGGCAGAGCTTAATTATTTGTTGAATAATATCAATGCTTTCTTCAAACAACAAAACTCTTTCGCTTTCTTTCGTTGCAGGCCTTTCGAAGATGTAACGTGACAGTATTGATTCATCTGCTAAGTTGCTAGCCTCTAATGACTTAGTCCGAGGGTCAAACTTTGACATTTCATGCAGGAGTAGATGGTGTAGTTCTGTTGCGGCAACTTCCGCTGCAAATTTACCATGATGTCCATCGTAAATGCCCATGAAGCATTTTGATGGGTCTCCACCGAAACAATCCTGATAAACTCTGGAGTCTTCCATTAGATTTTTCCATTTCTCGTTATCGCTTGAACAAATCCCAACAGCTTGCACACACTGTGGGCTACAGTTTAGAGAAATTCCACGGACATTTACATCAACAGTTTTTCGAACTCTTCTATGAGATTCAAATGTTTGGTCTAAATTAGACTTTAAGATTTCGTAAGCTTCGTTTATTCTCTCAACTTCTTTTGGGTCCATGACATCATGATCATCACTCTGAACTGTTGACCTTAACTGTTTAACCAGATTATTACGCCGGTGGAATAACTTTCCAATATCCTCCGGGCGTTTCATGTCTTTATATTTCATTGTTTTAAGAGCTTGAAGATGGCGTCTATGTTCCTGTAAATCGCGAATATCAATATAACACTTTGTCTTCTCGCAAAATAGGGTAATGTCAGGTTTTAACGGAACTTCTGTCAGCTGTGTGTGGGGTGTCTCTGGAAAAATAATAGGAAAAAAATTAAATAAGATTAACGGAAAAAAACAATGGCAATAGAAATAAACTAATAAATTGTTTCTTTGTTTCATTGTTGATAAAAGCCATAATAAAGGTTATTTTATTAGAGGGGAGTAATATTATAACTTGCTGTGTTGGCCCCAGGGTGAAAACCAGAAAGAAAACATGTGGAAACCACATTGCAGTCACCAGAACCTTCCAAAGGTGACATCAAACTTGTTTACTTCACAGATCAATGAAACAGAAAATATTGAAAGAATCTTATTCATATTCCCTATATGAGCGAGTCACATGTTGTGGCTCCAGCAATCGCGGGGGTGGTTTTTACAAGGTTGTCTCCCGGCTTTCCACCATAATAAGGCTGTGTATAGTGCGACATGGACAATCCGTGGTCATATAAGTGAAATATCCCCAAATAAGACTTAAACACCAATCAAACAACCAAACAAGCAAACATGCATATTCCAGGTATCCTGAGAAATAGAGAAGGGATGGAAGGGTTTGTTTGTTTGTTTGATTTGTGTTTAACGTCGTACTCAAGGGTATTTCACTTATATGATGATGGACACAAATACAGAACATCACAAAAAAATCTGCTTCTCGTTACCCTTTAGCTCTACGAACACCAGGGCAACAGATAGCAGCCTCTGTTCTCACCTCTTACGATCGACCAAGGAAGCCGAGGGACTATTCTGCAGGGCCATGGTCCACCCGCTCCCTCACGGGGCGGGATGGAAGGGAGCTTCCTGTAGCCCCGGGGCTTTCAGAGCTAAGGAGCTATATGAAGCCAATGTGTTTGTGATGTCCTTGTAAAACGTCCTGTTTTTGTCCTGTCTTGTCAGTGCTTGTTGCCCGTGGCTTGCAGAGTGGTTTCCCTTCAGCCATTTGGTGGACATATGGTCATATGTGTGAATTAACCTTAAACTTGGCGTTAAACCCCAATTAAATAAGCAATGCTTTCTTCTTTCTTATTTAGCAACATGGGTAAAGTATGATACACACAAAAAAAAACACAAATCAAAACTTTGTTTAGCTCACCGATCCCATTATTTCGATCTTCATCCAAATCTAGTGTAGAATGTTTCAAAGAGTTCTCTGACTGCTTCCCATCATTGGATCCAGTGTCAGAATCCGATGTGTCATCTGAGCGTGGCATCTTGTGACTTGTCAGTTACAGGCTCTATTAAACAGATATATGTTATCAGATAAATGTATGCCCATATAATGGTACCTGTCAGGTAGGGTCATGTTTAACAATGGAGCATTTCGACTTAAAATCAAATCTTTTGTTTCTTTATCCTTTCATTCATTGTTCATTGTTTGAGCAAACAGCCTGGGCAACAGTTTTGTTTTGGTTGTCCCCCACAAAAGCTTAAAGTTGTTCCAGTACCAAGGAATGTGTATTTGTCCACATCTCTACAGCTGTAAGCCTACATTTTTTTTTAATTAAGCATAAAAAAGTAATTTTGTTCAGTTCCCTTTTCCAGAAATTAATTTTGGGATATAAGCAAGTTAAGCAACTTGCATTTTGCTGTTATATATTTTTAAAAAGTGTGCACTTAAATAGTTTTTTTTCAGGGTCATGATTTAACTGAGTTCTCTTTTCAAAATGTTATTTTATAATCAACATAAATATTAAACATTTGAAAGAATTGTGTACCTTATTTTGTGTCTTTTGTAGGTTCTTGGTAGATTTTAAACTTCTTAGTACCCGGTATTCAAAGCAACAGATCAAATTAAAATTTATTATCGCTAAATTGTTGTTTTCGTCGTCAAGCATTATCAAAAACAAAATGCTAGGGCCACTCTGACTAACCATGGATTTGCTGCAGCAGAAACACTAGATGCAGAGTTTTGTTTTTGTATACAAAAGTCACAATAATCTAGCTCATTCTAGGCGGGACATAGGGCTAAGAGGGAGGAATTAGCCCTATACATTGTATTGTGCTATAGCGCATGCTATGTAGCACAATGTATAGGGCTAATTCCTCCGTCTTAGCCCTACGTCCCGCCTATCTAAACCCATGGTGAAAGTTGGAA
>JARFOD010112840.1:0-15272 GCA_031763545.1 Mopalia muscosa
GGCCCACGGCGGTGGCTTAGTGGTAGCATGTGTGCTTACTAAACTGAACTTGCTTCGATGTACCGTTCACGAGATTGAGTCCGCCTGTCGACCATCAGGTATATGAGTGAGTCACATATTGTGGCTCGGGAAATTGCAGGGTGGATTTTTACAAGATTTCTTTTCGGATTTCCACTGTAATCAGGCTAAGTGCAGTTTTGGGTGGACAATCTGTCATCATATAAGTGAAATACCCTTGAGTACGACGTTAAACCCCAATCAAACAAACAAACCATAGAGTTCTTGGTGGCAGCTTTTTTGGTTTAGGCTGTCTGGCTAGTAGGAGAATTAAAGTATATTTATACCATCAGCTTTGGAGGAACATTTAACAGAGTATTTGTATATAATATTTTGCATTGATTTTATATGTCTACTCTTTTAAAGTACAAGTTTGTCATATAAGTGCAACACTGTGTTAATGAGTATTCTTGGTGGGGAGCCCTCTGGTTAATTGCAGTTTGTTTTGAGATGAGCAATTCTGTCTTTACTTAACACCGGAGGAAAATTTATTTTCACATACATTATTGGTAATTTATTTTCAATCCATTGAGGTTCAGTTGGTAGGTTTCAAGTGGACGGGACAATGTTAAATTTTATTTTATTACACATGATTTATTTGTTTAGTTTTTTTCTTTCCGAAATTTGTGTTGGCGGTTGGAGGGAGATTCATGTTGCCCTGGTGCGGTCAGAGCTGGCTGGCACGGTGTCATACAAGTGAAATATCCTTGATTATGACATTAAACCCCAATCAAACAAACAAACAATCTTCCGGAAATTCAAAATGTGGATAGCACAGCCTATACAACAAGAAACACTTAAAAACCTAGGACCTGTCATAGTGAGCATATCATACTTCTAGATAGACTTCTGTTACAATATGTAAAACTCTGATGAGGTGTCAAAGAGAAGGACTTGTTGCCCAGCACTTGTTTCAAACCTGTGCTTACACAACTATCAATAGAGCGGACACAAAATATTAATTAAATTCAATTTGATTTTTCTGTCAAACAAAGAAAAGTAACACAACAGAGGCCTCATAGAATGCTACGTAAATTCTTTGACAAATTAACGAAGCTGTGGTGATTTAGACTTGAAACGGTGAACAGAAGATTTTAATTGGATGTTAGAAAGTAAATCCCGTTCTGGCAATCCAAGAGAAACGAGCGTTCTTTAATCAGAGGTTATTGGGACAGGATTTGTACATAGCCACTGATTAGTGAGTGCAGGATTTCATGGACAAGTTCATCGATTGAATAAGAAGTAGTTTACATGTTATAGTGTTTGCTTGTTTTGCAGTAAAAGCAGCCGAGGATGTTGTGGCATTCCATGCCTCATATTTACAACAGAGTATGACAACAGACATTGGAACCGATGATAAAATGGTCATTCGAATTATTGTCTCCAGATCTGAGGTACACTACTAATATGTTTATGCACTTTCATGAATATTTAGAAGAATTTTAATAAAAATTTTGTTATAATTCTTAAAAATAACCTGGTTATTATGCGAAAATATATCCTATCATGCAACCACCACCCTAACAGGGCTGCCAAATATCATATCAAGTAAGGTATAGAGTTGAAGAGAGCTTCCTGTTGCCCTGGTCCTCTCAGGGCTAAAGGGCAACATGAAGCCATTCTGTTTGTGATGTCTTTGTATTATGTCCTTTGATAGTTCTGTATTTGTCCAGTTTTGTTTGTTGCCAGTGGTGTGCAGGGTGGTTTAATTACTTCACCCATTGTGCTGAAACGCCGTCATATGAGTGAAATAACCTTAAGTACAGAGTTGATTACCTCAACCAAACAAACAATATAAAGAACGAGCAATGGCTTTATTTTCAGGTAGAACTATTGCTTTTGTTGAGAAATTGAGTTTGTTTTCAGATTCCACTATTAAAAGATATAAAGTGACCTTCAGTAGAAAAACCTTAAGTACGGAGTTAAACCTCAACCAAACAAACAATATAAAGAACAAGCAAATAGGAATTGGTGTGAAAACGTATGGTTTACTTACTTTCAGATTGATCTGGATCAAATAAAATCAAAATATGCTGAGCTGTATGGGCAATCTTTAAAGGAAGCGGTGGAGAGTGAAACTAGTGGAGATTTCAGAAGGACTTTATTAGTGATACTGGGAGACAAGTAAGAGCATTCTCCTCGTATGTGGTTTGTTGGACTGCCTCAGCATGTGGGCTCATGGAATGGACTCTAGTTATTTTCCATTTAGTGCAAAAACCAAAGTGGGCTCATCAATTGGAAGTACTGGATTTCATTTTATTTTATTTTTTGGCATATTGTGCATGAGGTCTGTGATATGTGTTCAATATTTGTATACTTGTGTCTAAAATATAGATTTATAGTTGTTAATGAATATGATGATGATACACTTGAGGTCAGAATATAAACCTGTGGCTGACGAATATGTTATATATTTTATTAAATTTATTCTATGTTTGTGAGTTTATCAGTGTTTCATGTCAGAATGGATGTTTGTTGCATCTGTAATTTTTGTTGTTGTTGTTACTCAGGCAGTAACCTTATTCCATGTTTAATCTTTTCCATATTTTTATAATTACTTTTTATATATTTCTTATGATCTTTTTGCTAACATTTAAATTTTTTAGGCGTTTGTTTTTGCGAAATTTATATTTTTCCATTAACTGGCTAATTGAGGCAGAATTTTGTCTTGAATTGAAATGGTATTCATGTAGTTTTTGTTTGTGTAGACTTTACCTACATAAAGATAGGGGCTTCAGGGCCAGTATTTTATTTATTATGTTTACTATATAGGTAATTGATTTTAAATACCGGTAAATGGTTTGTAACCAATCTAATATATACACCTCTATGTATTATGCTTTTTATGAATTTATTTATTCTTGTCTAGTGTCATAACTAAATATTTTATGAAATGTTTATCTCCAATATATGTGTGAGCTCAAAATTCTTCACATAGTTTCTTTGTGAAAAGTCTGTGATAGATCTTTTATGCTCAAATGTCAGAACGTAAAATCTTATTTGTACTTGTGAACGATATGTAATTTTGTTACTTGGTTAACATGTCTGAAATGTCTTAACTTTTAATGTGGTTGCTTGGAACAAAAATTTGCTCAGAAAGCGTACTCTATAAATCTTCACGATTTTAGTTTATGTTCAAGATTAACTTCAAATTAAAAGTACATGTATTCAATTTCTTATTATTATAGACTTTTTCAGTCTTGAAAACTGAAGTATATATCAATGAGGACTTTCATTCTATAGTTTTGCATTTTATGAAAATGACTTCATAACATTCAGCCAATTTGGAATAAATAATCACTGATTAGAATCTATAAACCCCATAACAGTATAAACAGCAACTTTGATAGTTTGTCGAGTGATAGAATTATTTTGAAGAGAGATCCCAACTAATAAGGGCTATTTTCATGTCAAGGTAACCTGATCTCTGCATAGTTGACAAACCTCAGATTGATTGGGTAACTGTGTGCTCTTTTTGTTGTTACACTGACATCTACCTGCCTGGGCAATAGCCCCATAGCGACCAGGGTAACTGTTTCTGTATTATTGAGCTTAAACATAGATAGTGAAAGCAAATTGTTGAAAAGTACTATTTTGCTTATGAAGTTTATATCTTTAATGATACAAATTTTGTTTGATTTCTAGTTGAAATACAGGTTTAATGAGTCAGCTTTCATATACCACAATGTTTATAAGCCTCTGCTTTTATAGCTTTTAAACTGAAATCAAAACAGATATTCAAATTCAGAAATTGTCTGTTGTAATAACTTTTAACAACTCATATAGGGTTAGAATATTTAACATCAAACAGTGAAACTGCTGATCCACATCTGATTCAAATTCGTATATATTTCCTTTAACATGCATGTGTCGGAGATATATACAGTACTATTCAGTTATGACCTCTTGTTGAGGTCTGTACTAGGTTATAAAGACTCTGATGTTGACTGAGGTCAGAGGAACCAATGGGAAACATTGTTAAAACATTTTCTTTATTGACCTATTTGATACATATTTCTTTTCGATATTTATACCATTATTTAGTATCACATGCAAAAGGCACCAAAGATTCATATTGCAAATAAAAAGTATTATTTCGTGATATAAAATAAATACCAAATATAGAAAGTTTATCATTATTGAAATAAATAAAAGTTCACATTGCTAGTTAAAATTATTATTTCGTGATATAAAATAAATATCAAAATTAGGTAAGTTTATCTTTACAGAAATAAACAAAGATTTGTACTGAAAATTAAAAGTATTATTTAATGATATAACATAAATACCAAATATAGAAAGTTTAGCATTATTGAAATAAATAAAAGTTCATATTGCTAGTTAAAAGTATTATTTCGTGATATAAAAAAAATACCAAATATGAAAAATTTATCTTTACTAGATTAGACAAAGATTTGTATTGCAAATTGAAATTATTTTTTTGTGATGTAAAATCGATACCAAATATGGAAAGTTTATTTTTTACTGGAATAAACAAAACTTTGTATTGTTAGTTAAAAGTATTAGTTCGTGATATAAAATAAATATCAAAACTGTTGAAATATGGGAAGTTCATCTTTACTGAAATAAACAAACGTTTGTATTGCTCGTTAAAAGTATTATTTTGTGATATAACATAAATATCAAAAAAATTGATTTTGGCAATAGAAGGAAAGCAGTATTAATGACCTGTACACTGATATCAGTTAACAGTTATAAAAAACATCTTCCTTAAAATTGAAGTGTATTGAAATAAAAGTATTCAATTAAAATATATTTAATATTAATATTAATATTTATTCCATGTGTAATATTGGGGTTGATGTTTTTGATTGGCTTCGATTCTATAAACACAGGTCAGCTTCGTGTATATGTTTGTTTAATATTTAACTGTATTGAAATAAGAATATTCAAGTAAAAGAAATTATAATTTGGTGTAGTCCATTTGTTTAAAATCTGTTGTAGGTATTAATTTATTCCATGGATTGGAGTAGGTTCATGTACGTGTCTGTATTATTAGGGTTGGTGTGTTTAATTTGCTCCTACCCTATAGACACAGATATGCTTGTTTTTTTTCTGGCCATTTTTTGGTGGATGGTGTTTAATGTAAGTGGGTAATAGGGTAAGATATAAAAATAATATATTTCAATTTAAAAAAAAATTATTTGCACAGTACTGTTGTTGTTGTATTTTGAATCATACGTAAGATATTTACATGTCTTGATAATTAGCAATACCTGATTGTTTGTGTTTCGGTTAGGTCGTTTCTAACAAGTAACGATGAAGTTATAATAGATAATAAACAAGAAAGACAAGTGTCTAGTTTGTGGGGTCAATGTTAGCTGTAATCTGCTTAGATTGTCAAGTTAAAATCACATAGATAACACTCATCACAGAGTAGTTTTTGTAGAAAATTGAAGTGATCATTAAACATACTATCGTTGTTTTTTTTTTATTGTATAAAATAAACAATGCATATCAAAAATTGGTTTCAAGAGACACTGTTTGCCAATATGAACTGTGATCAGCAAATCGTATGCAATAAAAAAAGCTTGTTCTTCAGTTAAAATAGTGACAAAGAAAGAAAATATATTCTTTTTGTACCTCGCTTCCAGCAGAGGGTTTGGAGGTCACTTCCTGTTGTCCTGGTGCTCTCAGAGCTAAAGGTCAACACAAACTGATCTATTAAAGTCTTTGTCTTACATTCTGTGATTGTCCTGTATTGGTCCTATCTTGTCTCGTTGTTTGTTGGCAGTAGTGTCATTGGTGATTTGCATCGCACATTGGGCTGTGATGCAGCAATACGAGTGAAATAAAGATTATGGCGTTAAACCACAATCAAACAAACCAGCAATATTTTGCTTCCAGGGGGCTGGTTACTTGAGTTAGATTATGTCATGCCATGTTGAAGGTTAATCTCTTATTCCCCTATCAGCGATTGAATCTGGTGTATGTGACTAAGTCTTTTGATCAGACGGAGACCAGGGAAATTATGCAATGGTTGCAGTGCCTCTATAACCCTCCTCGGGCTAAGGGCAGTTTGTTTGAAGAGTAGCCATGCTGTCTTTACTTAGCACTGGAGGAAAATTATAGAACATCAAAGAAATGCTTCACATCTTGGTCGTGCTAGACTAGTGTCAATTATTGTTCTAATACATCGCTGTCATATAAGTTGAATACCCTTAAGCATGGTGTAAAACACCAATCAATCGAGCAATCAACACCTCTATAATGTCTCTATAAGTCCCAACGGTCTTTAATGTCTTTAAAACAGTTCATTGGCATGAGTGGTTCAACTTGTTTGCTGTCGCTCTACTTTTAATTTAGAATTTTTGAATTTTTCTAAAATCTAATAAATTTGGCTGAATATATCTCTTGTTTAGTTATTTAACTTTCAAAGTACCTTATATATTTGGTGTACATGTATAACATAAGCTAGTAATACAGATAGTGTCATTAGTGTTGAGTATACATTGTTTTTGTGTTCAAACATTGTCTATTAGACATCTTTAAATCCAAAACTTGCTCTCAGATTGTCTATTAGACATCTTTAAAACCAAAACTTTTTCTCAAATTGTCTATTACACGTCTTTAAATCCAAAACTTGTCCCCCATTGTCTTGTATATCTTTGAATCAAAATCTTGTTTTCATATTGCCTGTTATATCTCGTTAAATCCAAATCTTTATTCACTTTTAGACTTTTAAACCCCAATTTAATAGAAGGGATTTGGGTTGTTTTCAAAAATTGTGACTTGACTTAAAAATGTCATCAATGTTGCGAGTAAAGATTACAATTTATCATATTTAGTGGTACTTACTACACGACATTTCCATACCAATCCTATACCTGTTCTCAAGTTTATGTTCTCAAAACAGGAACAATATCTTGAGCAAAGTAGCCAGAAAGAGGCGACAAATTTTGTTACAATGGCATGACAAATGTGGGATGTTATAGTTTTAAAAATATGAATAATTATCCAAATAATTACAGAGAGTTCAGGGGTTCAAGCATAGTGTTTTGGCCTGTTCATTTGTTCATTTGTTCTGAGGTTTTACATTTTTACATGAAAATTTTGTAATTCTTTTAGTGAACTTAATTCAGTTTTTTTGTCCTTATAATTAACTTTTCATTTCCATCATAAACTTGTGAAGTTAGCTGCATGGTATATATGAATTTGTTTTACAAAATAAAATTGGCATGATATTTTAAAAATTTGATGCATATTGTAGCCCTTCGTTATCTATTGTTAGATATTTTTTCAATCTTTCAAGCATGATTTTGTTCATGTAAGTTTAAATTTTAGAGCATTTGTGTGCTGGTAGGATAGTGCTTACAAAATTATATGTGTAATAAAATCTGTTGTACAATGTACAGTGTGTGTTTTCCTGGTGTTTTTTGTTGTTTTCTAAATATTTATATATTTGAAGTTGATTTATATTATCGGATGTTTGGTGCTAACTTTCTTTGCAATGTACCAACGGAGAGCTCATTCAACAGTTATGGAAAATTACACGATAAATTATTGAGCCGTGTTTTACATCTGGAGCTAGAGTTGATTTGCTTTAGTTTGATGCCAGTTTGTTGAAGGTGGTGTATTTGGTGTATGACGTTTCCCTCATATGACTGACAGCCCCTTAAGCATGGCATTAATTTCATACAGAATGCAGAATTTATAGCAATCAAAACTAAATTTGTATATTCTCCTCAAAGGAAGTCTGTCATATTCACAGACCTCTACTGGCAGGTGGTTGGAAGGAGCTTCCACTTGCCCTGGTCCTCTCAGAGTTAACAGGCAACTTGAAGCCAAACTGTTTGTGATGTTTTTGTATTATGTCCTGTGATTGTCCTGTATTTGTCTTGTCTCTGTTACCAAGCTCCCGGTGTGGTTTTCTTCACCGATTGCGCTGGCACATCATCATTTAAGTAAAATAACCTCAAAGTACAGCATTAAACCCCAATGAAACAAACAAACAAATGTAAGTGTTAGAAAAAAATTGAAATTGTTTTCATTTTGTGTGAGTAAATGGGAATGGGTTGATATATTTTGATGTTAATGTAGGCTTCCTTATCCCTTTACTGGACATTCTCCAGATAAAATTATCTGAAAATTTAGAATTTACAATGTAAGCTGATTGGTTCAGAGTCTTGGAGGTAAATTGCAGTGACTGATTTGTTTGATTGGCGTTTATTGCTAAGATAATAATAAGAGTTAATAAGATTATTTTTCCTCATATGATAGCATACCAGCCCAATGGGCAACAAAGTAAGACATGACAGGACAATCACAAGACAAAAATACCCAACCACTCCTTGATGTTTCTTAACTCTGAGAGTACAAGGAAGCTCTCTCGCATTGGCCAATGCAGCAGTAACTGATCATATTCATAAAGCTACTTAGGCATTTCCTAAAGTTAAGAACTTTAAAAAAAAAAAAATACAAAAACATCATTTTGCCTAACTTTGTATGATCCTCAGACTAAAGAAAGATTATACGTAAAATTAATATGACGACAATTAATATGATCAGATCAAATGGTGAAATTTGGCTTAATATTTTGTACCTTGCTCCCAAAATCGATTGCATACCAGCCTAAGGCATATACCAAACGATTACCATGGTTAAACTCTAAAAACAATGAACAAATACCATAGTTACTAAAGTGAACAATTCTTTAGAAAAGAAAGTATCACGGTAAAACTTGTTCCTCAATTTATATTGTTTATTCATCGTTCTTGTATGTCACATGCATGGTAAACCTGTACCACAGTAAACCATGGTGAAATATGGTATCAATCATGGTCAAACAATGGTACCTTTTTTAAAAATGTTTACCAGAAACCTCACCAATTGTTTAGTTTGCCTTTTGATTTATTGTGTGAGTTTGAGATAAACATTTGCATTATATTTTACTGTTCTGTTTATATAAGAGTTAATGTCCTATCAAAAAGGTTCCCAGAGAAAGTTGAGTGGATGTCCTGTTACTACAACATTGTCAAATTTTATTTTACAGAGAATCAGTAGATGAAAAGGCTGGTGTTCCTCCAAATGATCCAGTTGAAGAGAAAATAAATGATGTTGACGAAAAAACAGTCGAGATAAATGAAAATACAATCTCTGATAATACTATCACTGAAGGAAATGAAAACAGTAAAGAAAGTACAGAAAAGCAGTCGGAGAAACATGTAACTGAAACAGTCGAGGGGAAAAACATATCTGGAGCACCCAAGGGAAATAACTCTCATCTAAAGGGAGATAATCCTTCAGCTGCACTAAAGGTGGATAACCCTGAACCGCTTTTGCCAACTGAGAAAAATAGTACAGTGAGAAAAGAATCCAAGGGTAAAAATATATCCAACAAAAAAGACACGCAGACAATTGTGAGTATTCATGTAATTAATCATAAATCTTATCAAATACAATCTCTGATAATACTGCCACTGAAATAAATGAATCCTATAACATAGTGAGATGAAAATAGGAGCATACACATCTAAGGTCTACATGTATTTTTTATTTTAATCTTTGTCAGTGTGACACAATTGATGGGTGTCCACTATTAGTTTAATTGAAATGCAGACTTACACAGATAAAGAAGGCTACAGTAAAACAGGGAGGAATATATTTTACTCCAAATTAGTGGGCACCACTAATTGGGACTTTTTTTTTTACCCCAGGGGTCATCATTGGATAACTGACTGAATAAAGGGGTAAACAAATGTCTGGTTAACTCAATGTTCTCATTGGCCAACAAACATGTTGTCACAATGTTTCAGGCGGTTTGCAAAATTAAGCAGCAATTTGAAGAAATTCTTGGAGTGATTTTAACTACAGATGTGATACAGATTTTTTTCTTTTGTCCGCTTACTCAAAAATGTTGATGCCTCTTTCAGCTTACAGTGCCGTAACATTTATACTGGGAAAATCGTATAATAATATTTTGGTAAACGAAGCTACAAGTAGGAAATCCTAAGATCTTTCAACCGATATAAAGCATCAAGGTAATAGGTAGCTATATTTGAAAATAGTCGCACAGTTACTTGGCTTACTCATCTTTCCCCCCTTTGACATCATCAATGTGCCTTTATATTAGCTAAAACTTGATTTTTGGATGCACAGCCACACAAAACTTATAGAAAAAAGAAAGTTGCACTGATTTCAATGCTGTTCAACTTCATTGAAGTTTTAAACTACCTACTTCTTAATCAAAGTGACAAATAAAATAGTATATCCATGTCAAATGTGTATACATGATTTTGTTTTTAATCAGAACCCAGTGAAATCTGATTCAGAAGTGTTTGAGCCTGGGAGAGATTGTGAACAACTATTTGCTTTACTCAATGATAAAGGTAGGTACAAAAGCGATTTGTTTAAATTGTTTTTTTTTTTCCAAAAGTGTTTTTAAAGACTGACTTTTAATCTGGACAGATACACTGAGTCACATTATGTGTCTAAGGAAATTGGTTGTTGGTTTATACTAGGTTTCCTCCCATTTTCCCACCATATTCGCTTTAAACACATTGACAAGTTGACAATACCTTGACATATAAGTGAAATACATGAAATAAAACTCCAATTCATGTTGGTCCAATTATAATTAAATGTTACAAACATGTCTTTGTTTCTACTCATTTCAGTGATTGATGAAAAGCGAATATTTGAAATTCTTGTCGGTCGAACTCACAAGCAGAGACTACAGCTTCGAGTGAAATACCAACATCTGTATAGACAGGTAATAAGACTTTGTAGATGTAATCACCTACTAGTGCTTACTGTAAGTGCTACAATCTACAATTGTATGATCATTATGACATACTCATTGATAATTTTTGAATAATTGATTTTGTTCAGACCAGCAGAGAAAACTTATACCCTTTCTACTCCCACATTCTTTTGGATCTTCAAACATAAGTTGATTGAAATATATATTTTTTTACTTTCAAGGAAACTTTTTGGGTTTATCTACATTAAAGTTCTTACAAATGTGCTGTGACTATTTTCATTAAAACTTGTAATTTTTTCCAACTGCCTTATTTGGTGGTGGATTTCATAGAGCCTCCATTTTATGTTATTATTGTTCCAGGATTTGGTAAGGGAATTACGAAATAATCTTTCTCCAACACTAGAGATTATTCTAGGGGCATTAACTCTTGAACTGGTAGAGTATGACACATTATGTATTCACCAAGCTGTTTCTGGTATTGCGATTGATGATAGGACGCTTGTGAATATACTGGTTTCCAGGGATACTGTGGTAAGTTAATCAATAAGCTCTCTGTTCTTTGGCACACATGTACATGTATCTACAATGGTGCCACCAGAAATCTGAGTGAGCAAAGATATTTTGGTTTATTGTTTGTTTTTTCTTAAAAAAATCCAAAAAAACATTTTTGACCAACCATCCTTTTTGTTCTTTTTTGTTTCTGAATAAATGCTTTCTACAAAGAGAACAACTGGACCTAATTTTGACTGTCACGTCCGCTCCATAACAATGTGTAAATTTTTGGATTTAAAAAGCTTGAATTGTGTTTACTGTTTTGTTTTAGCCCCTTCGATTTCTAGTTTAATCAGGGTACATAAGATAGATAACAACCAATGTACAGATAGATGCAAACTTATTTTTGATCCGTTTTTTGTACATATATCGAAAATATACATATCGTATATTAAAATTGGTGTAACATTTTGAAACTCATATTTACGTAGTGAAAAACTAAATAATCTTTTGTTCTATAAATCTTTTTAGTAATATAATTTATTTGAAAGTAAACATTGGGTAATTACTGTTAAAACCTGGTATAAATTTTCCTTTTTTTTGCAGCATTTAAAGGCTGTGAAAATCAAATTTTGGCAAGGTGAGTTGGATGAAAATTAGGTTGAAAGAGGGGACAGCAATTCTCCCTTTTATTGCTTGCATTAAACCTGGTAGGCCAAATATACAGATGCCCCTTGTTTATTCAACTGACATGTAGACAGATCGGAGTAACCAAGTTCTGAAAATTTCTTTCATAAGATCCATGGGCGTAGACAAGTTCGACCAAAGTTATACGCCTCTTCTGCTGATATTGTCATCATTACATAATACACTACAAAGTGTAAAGCAAGAAATGGTGGATATTCTGTAAGAAATGACTTTTTTTTCTTTCAGCTGTAATATTATTATTTTTTTGAGTGGGTCGATTTCATGAAAAACCTTCCAAGCTCATTTATTTGTTCCATACTTTATATAGGTAGCATAATGCCATGGTAAAAACATAAATTACTTTCAAAGGAAGAAAATTAAATTGTCTTAATCTCACATACAATTACATTGAAAACATGGAGTCATCACATTGATTTGTAATTTGTCTTGGCACTTGATACAAGTGTGATATAAATTACATTATGGTGTTCTTTCTACATTTGTCCCTCAGAGAGTTGTGTTTTTCACTCTTTTCAATATTACAAAATCAAGCAAATCAACATTCTATGGTGCTTGGATTGGATTAAAGAATTTATTATACATATCCCTTCTATAAGGTCTATAGAGAGTTATACAGAGCCCAGTTTATAGACCAAATAAATTTTATCATTGCACATAAGGCCTTTATGCTGTAGAATAAAACCAAAATGTACATCACCTATTCAAATATTAAATTTGATTTTAATGGATTAAATTTATCCAAAAAAAATATTTGAAAAGTTATTTAAAGGACATAACAATTTGTCTCAGAGTTGGATGGCCAATATAATTTTAAAAAACATAAATTTGGTACTTCCGGTCCTAAAATACTGTCACAACTAGAAAAAACGTAACAATTTGGTTTTGGTGGCTAACGATTTTCAATGTTAAATCCAGTGCCTGACAAGGTGTTACTATTATATTGAAAAGATAAATTGACAATCCTACCAACCCTTAGATGAGTGTAAAATATATTAAAAAATAAAGACAGGCGAAATGATTGCCATCCAAACTTGAAGGGGTGGGCAAATCACAGACACTCAAATATAGTTTATTACAATAACATGTATTACAAGAATGTCCAAAACTTGCAAAGCTGTTGATTTTTTATAGAGTTTCAGTGAATGTACATTATTGTCACAAAATACAATTCTACCTATAGTTGAAAGTAAAATGTTGATATTTCACTCCAGTATATGGGAAGGATTTAATAGACTACCTTCGTCGCATCACGAACACAGAGTTAGGAGAACTGTTGTTAGTGTTGTCTTGTCTAACGGAGAGTAAAACCCCAGAGAGAGAGACAGATGAAGAAATAGAAGCCTCGGCCCAAAGGTTGGCCAGGGTAAGACTTCTTACATTTACCTATTTCCTGTTTTACTTTTTACCAATGTTCATTTTACTGATGTAGTACTGACTAGACCAAGGGAGCGCCAAAAAACACCCAAGCTTCCTGTCCAACAGACGTCTGTACCCTCTTTTGATTTGATTTTGACAAAGATTAAATGAGAATTGCAGTTTATTGACATTAATTTGGGCTCATAATATTTGGGCCACCCTCATGTTTTTCTGAGTCAAATTAATGCTAAAAACTGCTCTGCTTATGGATCTTTTAGCATGAATAACTCAAGAAAGCTGAATATGTTTTAACGAAGCCAGTCTGACAACTGCAATATTAGATTATGGAGTTGTGTTTTGTTTTCCATTATTGTATACCTAAGGTATCAAACCAAACAGTGAAGAATCAGTTATGTTATTTGAATAATCTTTCTGATAAATAAAGAATATAAGAAGGTTATTTTTTTTACTGCCTCCTAATATATTATGTGGTTTATGTTATCTTCCACAGAAATTATCCACTGGGGAGAAGGCTTACCTTGATGTGTTTCACAAAAAAAGTGCAGATCATATTCACAAAATATTCCGCAAATATTCAGAGGTAATTCACGGATATATTTATCTAAGAACAGCCCCCTACATGTGAAATACTAACTTTTCTCAAAGTTTCTAACTAAGATCCCTTAAAAATAGTTTGCCACAAAGTTTAATTAGGTCATGTGGTGATAAATCAGTGTGTCTTAATAAACACATCTTGCAACTGTGGTCGTGGTTCATGATAGGTGTTTCGGCTGACTGATCCTCCTTTGAGGTACTGCTCACAGCTCTGAGTCAATCTGTCCGCCTTAGGTTTAAAAGTGAGTGACAAGGTATAGCTCTGGCAATGAAGGAGGTGGTTTTCGAAGGTCTTCTCTAGGTTTTCTACCATATTTAAGTATATAAATACCCATGAACTAAGCCCCAGTCAAACAAACAAACTTCATTGACATCTGTTTATGAATATTCTTGATTTCTTGGTGTTTTAGTTTAAACATTATCATTACTTGATTCAGATTACTGGAAAAGAAATATCAGAGTCCTTTCAGAAATATAAGACAGGAGAAGTAAGAACCGCTTTAATGGCATTTGGTAAGTATATATTTTTTTTTTATATATTTTGATTGTAGAAATTTTTTTTGCTTGCCTGCACCGGGATTTGAACTCAGGCCCAGACTAGGTAGTCAAGTCATGGCTGTGAGATTTATAGAATATGTTTCATGATTACATTTGTGTTACACATGTAAACTGGTTTTAAAATTATCAAAATTATTATTATATTGCAGCACGTAATAACTGATTTTTCAGAGTACACATATTAACATATAGATGAATTGGGTTGCATAATAAGCTAGTTTTCAACAGTATTGCCAGCTTACACGTCTAAAGTTGGAATAAAAAATTATATATCACTTGTAATCTTATTGTGAAATGATTTTGTTGATGTATATCTATTAAATAATAGCTAATGTAAGAAGTGTAAAAGTAAAGGAATGAAAAGTCAACCCAACAATGATACCAGAATATATAAGAATTGTTCAATACTTACTGTACATTTCCATGAATGCATTTTTATTCAATAATTTTGTTTATCTCAATAGTAAATGAAGGTGTAATTTTTCTCTATGTTGTTGTTGTTTAGTGGAGTATCTGGACAACCACAGCCTATTTTATGTTCATCAGCTGAAGGAAGCAATGAAAGATCCGGGAGTTGATGGAATCATTCTCATACACATCATAGTGTCTAGAGCTGAGGTATGTCCATTCTCATACACATCATATAGTGTCTAGAGCTGAGGTATGTCCATTCTCATAGACATCATAGTGTCTAAAGCTGAGGTATGTCCATTCTCATACACATCATAGTGTCTAGAGCTGAGGTATAACCATTCTCATACAC